>JAOUWY010000078.1:19698340-19714705 GCA_025728095.1 Prietella phreatophila | reverse complement strand
GTGCCCCATGCTCCCTGGGATAGGCTCCAGGTTCCCCGCGACCCTGAAGGAGTAAGCGGTAGAAGATGGATGGATGGGAACTTACTATTATAAAGCATTGACACTGGCGACTCCTTCAATAAATGTGAAATAACCATCTCCTTACAGGAAGCTTCACATATAAACAGTTCTTAGATTTTGTAGATGTCATCCAAGTCCTTGTGAATGAGTTACGAGAAACAAGAACCCATTACTATGAGCGCATTAATATGTGCAGAGTGGGACTAGTGCAACGAGTTGGCCTTACTTCAAAAGCATAAAACAAAAAGATTACTAAAAGGCAGGCTGGTAAAATAAACCGATTTAGAGCACATTTAGATTGTTTATTTATTTTTTTTTGCACAGACATTCAGCAAGGAACGCAAGCCCTTAAAAGCACAAGAAGGTTCTGATGGTTGGTACTGTTGCACTGGACGCATAACACTCATAGCAGTGGTGTTACTCATCATTTTTGGCATAGTTGTGTGGCAGAGGGGGTCTTTCATTTCTCTCTCTCTCTATTTAGGGGCTTTGTTTACAGGCTGTGGGAGTGCAGCAGGCCCTCTGGGTCAGCACGCTTGGACGCTTTATGGGGAATTTCCGGGACGGTGGCGAAGTAAAAAGAGGGGGATGGGGCTGTTGATCTGTAGAACGCCAGCCTTGTGAGTGTATGTGTGTGCGTTACAATCCCCCTCTCCCTTTTTCAGATCAGCCAAGAGCATGTGTGTATTGGTGTGCAATGGGGTGTTTCACTTTGGGTCAGGCAGTGTGGTGAAGCTTGCCAGTTTGAGGATAGGCACCTTTGTTTGTGACTATACCTAGAAGTTGGTTAGACATCCTCCATAGTGTTTCACTTCCTGCACTTTTTTTTCCTCTCCCCTGCACATGCCTACCTTAGCAAAGGCTAATCATTACACGCCAACCCACAGAAACCAAACAAGGCTTCATGATGTTATTAATAAATGATCTCTGAGCAACGCTAAGGTAGTTGTGGTTGGAGACGAGAGAACACACTCGCTGCTCGCTAGCATGCGGCCGGGGTCTGTTCGGCCGCGGAACCGGAGTCTGGAGATTACTCGCTGTTTGTACAGCAGTAAACTACAGCCAGGTCTGATTTTACAGGCCTTCACACGGCAGTAAAGGCCACTGCAGACACTGCCACTTTTGTTCGCCATTACAGTGCCGTTTATCAGTGGGTGACGTGTGAAAGGTGGAACTATAAAGTATACAGATACTGCTGCTTCTGTATTTTATTTCTCTTTGGTCGGTGGGAGGGGTTTCATTTTCTTTTCAAACTTGCTGTGTGTTGGGGTGTTTTCAGCTCGTATTGTAGATCCTTTCTACATTCAGGCCCACCATTTGGTGAACATCCTGTGTGTGTGTGTGTGTGTGTGTGTGTGTGTGTGTCTGCATCTGGGCATTGTGGGGACTTAAATCCCCCAGATTAGAAATACATAATAGTTTTGAAACCGTGGGGATGATGTTGGTGGGTTTTTTTTTTTTTATGCAAAAATATTCAGCTTTTGTTTGAACAAACAGGAATGATTTTTGAATACTGAGGTTTCACTATAGGCGTTTTTCAGATATAGTAATACACTAAGTACCTCAAGGGCAGTGTGGGTGTGTGTGTGTGTGTGTGTGCGTGCATGCATGTGTGCTTGCATGCACATGAGCAACGTTTGTGGAGAATGAATTGAGGCAAAGCAAAAGAGCATGTATATGTCGGAGGCACATATTTGACTGCAGAGACCAAAACCACACATCATTACTCAGAGGCTGCTCTTTCTAAAGCTCGTCCATTGTCTTTGACAAGAAACTTGGTCACTGAGCAATCTGAAACGAACTGCCAGTTGGTCGAGGGACTTCATATATGCACTAGGTGTGCAACGAAAATACAAATGAGTCATTGTGTCTGTTTCTTCTGTCTCCTCATCCCATGTAGGTGCTCTATAAAGAGGAATTTGAGAAGAACAAAGGGAAAGGCTTCAGTGTGGTGGCTGACACACCGGAGTTGCAGAGAATCAAGAAAACACAGGACCAGATCAGCAACGTAAGCTGCCAAACCTTCAAGAAAGTATCACCTTATATGCCTAAGAAGGATTTTCACACAAGTGAGGAATATCTGATGTAGCATGTTACTTAAGCGTGGAACACATGTTGAGGCACGTTTCACTCTGTTTCAGACTCCTCCCTTCCCTCCCTGTCCCGAGCTCCACGTCCTCTCCTTCCCATCTGTCCACGAGTCGTTTCCCTGCCTTTTTTTTTCTTTGTTCTGTCTGTTTAGTACGAGACTCTTTCAAATGTACTCATTCTCCCTCTACCCAACTTCCTCTGCTATTTGTTGTCGTTACCTCCCGCTACCTGCCTTTCACTCTTTCCACCACCTTCATGATCTAATGTCATGGCTTGTTTCCAAACAACACTAAGATCATATATCTGGTGCTAAGATGTCACTTCCTCTGCCTGTGCCCATGTTCAACTCTTCTTAGACTAAAGTGGCTCCACAGTGGAATGTGCTGACATGTCGTGTTTGAAGATCGCAGTTGTTACACAGCACTGTGTACGTGTGTGTGTGTGTGTGTGTGTGTGTGTGGATGTTTGTCACGTGTCACGCATTAGATCAAGTATCATGAGGATTTTGAAAAGACCCGAATGGGAGGTGAGGCTCTGCCCTCCGAGAGCAACGCTAATAGAGGTACCAGTCAGTACATGGCTGCAGTTCTGCCTTTCTATTTGCCATTCCTCTCACCAGAATGATTGTACACGCTAATCAGTAGTCTAATACCTGTGTATCATTTCGTTCTTTTTCAGGCATAGCCTACCAGCCTACCACCCCAACCAGCCCTCAGAACTACAACTATGACCCTCAGCCTGCTCGCTCTGCTGCAGCTCCACCACCTCCTAGTGGCGGGGTGAGGAACAGCTCAACATCAAGTTCAACTGTAAATGTGAACACGTTAATATATCTCTGTGGAAAAAAATACGTTTTTATGTGGTTAAAGGCTATAATAATATTCATTCGTTCATCTTTAGTAACCGCTTTATCCTGGTCAGGGTCAAAATGGATCCAAAGCCCATCCGAGACAGGAACCAACACATGACGGATCGGCAGTCCGTCGCAGGGCACCGTGCATGCACACACTCATTCAGAGACAGCACTATGTCTTCAGCTCAGAAACCTGTGCCTTTGATTATATAGATTGGGTCAAGTTGGTTATCAGAGCGTTACATTTAGGGGTTTTTGTTTTTTCTTTCAGCCAGTTAAAATACACTTGAGTGTACTCTTCTGCAGAAAAACAAACCAAAAATCATAGATGGAAGCATAACATGGAAGCTCGGCTTGTAATGTCGAGAAATACACTCAAAAGAACGACCTAAACCTGTTTGAGATGCAAATTATTAGAAACCACATAACGTGCATTCTACGCTAGTGAGATAACTTGGATATTGCTAGGGCATTGTAGAAGGGCGGTATCGTCGCAAATGGAACACTAATGGTTTTGTTACTAAGTGGAAGTATTATAAGGCATTTCCCAGTCGATGGCACCTGACAGCAAAAGCACGGTATGCGACGCCGCAAGTTTTAGAGTCATCAAAAATGAATTTCTTCATTTTACTGTTTGTCAATAGCTACGTTTACATGCACGTCAATGTTCCGATATTATTTGGAGTTTAGTTTGGCAATATTCTGATTAGTCTTGAGTCATGTAAACTCCATAATCTGATTGCCCAATTCAGGTTGAGATGATATTCTTATCCCCACCCCTGGATTATGCCTGTTTTAATCAGAAATTTGTTGCATGTAAATGAACACCTTGTTCAGAAATCCCACTGAAAGGAGATGTATGCACATGCTCAGTCTGCAAGGAATTGTGGGTGCTAACAGATGTTTAGTTGTAGGCTAGGTATTTAGGAATGGCGACTTGGGCATGCTTGCAATAACCCTGTATACAGGAATATTCTGATACCTGCATACATACCGCATTTAAACATCGTATTCGGAATATGGATATGGCTGCAACCCGAATATCCTGAATATAGACCTGAAATGGAATTTGGTGTGAACGTTTTTGTAAGATTTGCAAGATGTCTCGTGCACGAAATGTCCAAAATTCCACACTTTGTTTTTTCGGTTGAATCAGTCCATCGTACGGATACTGGAAGTGCACTTCTTCTTGTTGGACTTCTCAGTGTGAGCACACTTCTCAACACTATTTACTACTAGAACAGTGCATAAGTATGCAACCTGGGGTGCACCTTCGGATAGTCCTATGGATTTCTGTATTCTACTGTACATGGACTGCCTTTAATGGTTTAACATTCAGGGGTACTTTTAAAATAAAACATGAAACATAAAAGCCAATGTATGTGTAAATATGTAACTGAAAATCAACTAAACCGGTGTGTGTGTGTGTGTGTGTGTGTGTGCAGAAGCGCTACCGAGCGATCTACGACTACGCAGCGGCCGACGAGGACGAGATTTCGTTTGCCGACGGAGACGTGATCGTGGACGTGCAGCAGATAGACGAGGGATGGATGTTCGGTCGCGTGGAGCGCACGGGCCAGCAGGGCATGCTACCCGCCAACTATGTGGAGGCTATATGAGTGATTGTAGCTGAGAGCAGGAGGAGAAAGCTGCAGGAGGAAGGCTGTACATTGGAACGACCCTGGTGCCATCTCCATTTACATTATTTTTATTTGACTTTTTTTTTTTTTTTGTCCTTCCCTGTTAATTTCACTATTGGTTTAACATGGTCTTAATTAAACGCGAGAGAAACTCGATCAGGCATCTTTTAGACACAATGCTAATACGCTTAGAAGAAGAAAAATTGCTCCTATCAGCTGAATGAGCATTATTATTTGTCTCTTTTTAAAAATGTTCTTTCCGTCTCTTTTCCCCATGTGGGCAGTGTTTGTTGGTTTCGTGCATTGCTTTGTCCCTGTGCTGAAAATTATGGCTCGGATTGTATTCTACCTTCAGCTTCAAAGACACTGGCGAAATGTCGAGATGACTTGTCAAGCTGTCTCTAAGGATTATTTGTATTCTAGAAATCGAAGTTAGGTGCTGCAGTGGCTGCTGGGAAATGTAGTTTCAGTCAGCTGAATGGTCAGATGAGTGACCAGCACTCATTAATCAATCACTGTCTTAATCACAAGCTTGTTAAGTCGAGCGCTGCATTTGGGTGAGTGAAGCCCTTTGGAGTTCTTTTTATGCACTTTGAGGGAAAATTACCAAAAAATGTAATGGTTTATATATATATATATATATATATATATATATATAAAAATTAGAAATGGTACAGTAATTTCTTAATTATGTCATCATGAAAGAAGAACCTCCAGGTTTTATTAGTATATATTTGGCATAAATGTGACGCATCATTCCACTGTTATTTTGTAAGAAAGCATTCCAATTCATGAATATATTCAATAATAAACGTATGATTAAACCAGTTAAAGGAGGTGTGAATGCTTTATAGCGTTTCGTCGATCCCTCTGAAAGGCTTCTTTTAAAGAACAGAAGAAGGTTCCAAAACGAAAGCCCTTTAGGATGCTAAAAGTCCTTTCCCACGCCTACAGTAGATCCTGGTTGGCTTTTCATGTGTACAGCTTTGTACTCCCTCGTTCGTTTAGATCGTTTATTTATTTATTTCCATTTTTATTCATGATCAAATCATAATGTGTAAATCAACCCCAGAATCTGTCTCATTAAATAGCATAAAGAACCTATAGCCTTATACAGATCTGAAGAAAAACATTTAAAGATTCAGTAATGAAATCTCTTCATTTCAATAATAAGTTGTTGAATAATAAAACAAATGTACAATATTAAAATCCAATAACCTGCTGCATATCAACATTCAATAAATATATGTTCTTTATAAGTCCTTTTGAAACAAAGGAATGTTCGTGGAGCAGAAATGTTCACGTGATCGAGCCAGTACGATCAGTCCCTCTAGGATTTCAGGATTTTGTGATCGCAGAAATGAATGCGAAATCAAGCAAACTCTACAATATGCGAAGGGGTTTGCAGTTTTTCAGCATGACCGTGGATTTTCTGCAGATTTGGGACATGTCACATCATCACGCGCATTCAGCACTCTTGATTATACAACATGATTATAGATAAAAGGGCTCATTTACCAACAAATATCATGTGCAATTGCAATTTTGCCAATTCAAGTAGTTTTCTGCAAAAAAAAAAAAAAAGGAACAAAAAACTCCAAAACTATTTCTGGCCGCAACAATCACAGAAAAAAACCCCTGCGTAATCCTGTACGGACTGTACAGTACTCCTGTACGTAAACTCCTGTACGTAAGCTCCTGTATAACCACGTGACTACTGCATGTCTGTTTGGAAGTAAGACATCCTCTTATGAAGCGTCTCCTGAACTCGGGGTGGTAAAGATGACACCTTCTCCCGTAAAACGGATCCATGTATGCCTATGCAGTCTTCACATAATCTACGACAAGGAAGAGCAGAATATTACAACCTAAGACTTCCCAAAGAAGCTTTCTCGGGTTCTTAAAGCATGCTTTATAATGTGTGTGTGTGTGTGTGTGTGTGTGTGTGTGTGTGTGTGGGGGTATATAAAATTTGAAAGTAGACACTTTGAGTCAACATCAGTTAACAAAGAAAGGTTTCGAGTGGATTTTTTAGCAACCAGGGTAACGTGAGGGTTGCCTTGTCTGAGATTACTGATACAAACCTACCTGACGAGTGAATAAGGCTGGCTCTGAAACACCAGCACATCTCCACAGTGACTCTGTGAAGGAGATCTGAGCACTGTAACCTGCGTAACGAAATCGGGTTCAGTTACTGAGTAGTGGGTCACATGGCCAATGGTTAAATTGAAGCTTAGTTCATCTGGAGTGTAAAGCGCAGGACTAGTTTACTGAGCAATTAAGAGTAGACTCTTACTCTCAAGAGTGTTATCTGTTCCTAAATGCAGTGTTTTCAGCTGCTGAATGTGCTAAACCAAATTCTTGGTTATATTAGGTGACAAAAGCGCCAGAGTCAGCAGAATGTGATTGTTGACTCTTATTAGGTAGGGCATGTCGAATAAGAACATAGTCGTAGTCCAGATTGATGGTCGGACTTTGTTCAAATCTGCAACTCCTTTCTCATAATCCAAACAAAAGGCTGAGATCAAAACCAGAAAAGTTTAGACAGAACTACAGGTATGAATATAACAGTAGGAAAAAAAAGGAACAAAAAGAGTACAAGGAAACGAAAGAAACTGAAATCTGGAACCACAGGTAAACAAAGATGACTCACAGAAACTAAACAATCAAGGAATCTCAATAATCTGGAGGCTGATTTCTGGAGACGGCACTTCTCACTGTGCTCTGAGCTCCTTACTCATTTTGTTATTGCACCTTTCATCCCGCTTGATTAACACATCAATGCACTCTCACTCCTTTTCACTCTGCACTAGATCTGTCCCTCGTGATTCAGCCTCCTTCAATGATTTGCCTATGATCTAGTCTCTCTTTCATCTGATAATCATGTAGTACGATCTATTTTTACTGGGAACTCCTCGTACCTTTTTCCCCCCTGCCCAGAACGATTTACATACCGAGTCCATGACTACGGTGAAGTCTCGGCTTCCTCCGTAAACCACCACATCGCTGTCCTTCCCCTGGACTGCTGCGTGCCACAACCTGAGAACAAATTCAATCATTCGACAAATTCAAATCCATGCTCAGATCACCACAAAACAGTATTTAAGATACTGAAACTCCTCAGGGGTCCCACAAGGGGGCATTGTCAGACCTAATGCAGACGTCACGCCATAGCTGTTTACACGGCGACATTCGAAACTTCACAGGTTTTGTAGCAAATCACATTTTTTTGATAAGAAATAATCATAGGGATTATACAATTATCTACAGTTTAATAATCCTCATGGGCACTTATAGATGCTGTTTATCATATGCTAACAGGCGGAACTCATATATAGTGCTTACCAACACAAACAAAAAGAAAAGTTTCATCTTGTTTAATACAAATGTAAATCTGCATATAAAATGATTAGATATGACTTTCTGATGTGTGCACTATACAAACATGTCAGATCTTTCCTTAAACAGTAGACTATTTGTAACGCAGCCAACCCAAATTTGATTTTGGGACATAATTGGCTCTAGTTACAGTTACGGAGCCTCTGCACCCTAAGATCACTCAAATTACAATAACACTGCTGATAGCCCAGGTATTTTTTTCATTTTTTTATCCCTCATACCTGGGTTTATCTTTGTGAAGATGTGGTCTCTCTCTCCATTCTCTTGTTACGGTGTCAAATTCCCAGCCATCACCTAAACAGGAATGAATTACAGCGTTACAAAATCTATTACAGTGTCGCACAAACGGACTTCAGCATTGGACGTTCGAACTTACAGAGAACCTGTCCAGATATGCTGAGGCCACCGAAGAGGAACAGCGTGTTGTGTGAGGTGGGGATGAGCGTGTGCAAGGAGCGGCCCACTGGGAGGGAAGGGCCCAAAGGCTCACTGAGGACAGAAACAAAAACACACATGGTACTTTTCACATGGTGACATGGTAACTGCCCAGCGTCAAGCCTCCCCCATGTCCTGTGGATCAGGTGTGTTTGGAGCAGGTCCTCGCGGCGGCTGTGGATCAGGTGGTAGAGCGGGGTGTACACTAATCATAGGGTTGGAGGTTCGATTCCCGTGCCGGGTGACTCCACATGCCGAAGTGTCCTTGGGCAAGACACTGAACCCCAAGTTGCTCCCAATTGCAAGTTAGCGCCTTGCATGGCAGCTCTGCTACCACTGGTTTGTGTGTGTGTGTGCGTGTGAGAATGGGTGAATGAGACACAGTGTAAAGCACTTTGGATAAAACTGCTATATAAGTGTGCCATTTACTTGAGAAGCCATAAAACAGTGAAAATGTCACATTGCATGTCAAATAGTGTGACACCTGCATTGTAAGAAGAAGGGGGTGGGCAAACAGCAGCTTTTTTGCAAGTTAATGACTTCACATATGAGTTACATGTACCAGACACCCTTATCCAGAGCAACTTACATTTATCTCACAACTGAGCGTTAAGTGCCTTGCTCAAGGGCATTTGAACTCACGACCTTCCCATCGGTAGTTCAACATCTTAACCGTTAAGCTAGCACCGTCCATTATTAATGTGTTGTTAAAAATGTACATTCTGTTAGCAGATGCTTTATTCAAAGTGCTGTGCAAATGAGGCACAAAAGAATGTACGCATAAAGCTGAGAAGTCCTTAAGGCCTTTTGCTCAAGGGCCAAACAGTGTCTTAATTCCCTTTGTACCATTTTTCCAAAATAGCAAAGGTTATGCACGTTAAATAATTACTATTAGACAAACAAAGAAAGGAAAAGGTCAAAATCCACCAAAATATAGACTAACTAGAGACACGTCAGTTAACACGTCAGTTTTGTACCGTAGTTGCAACTCAAATTCATAGCTCATATAAACAGAAACATAGAAAGTCACACTGACATGTAATAATACACCATTAATATGGCATAGTATATTTTCACAATATATGTATGGACTTATTGTGACAGCAGCGGACACACAGAGAGAGAGAGAGAGAGAGAGAGAGAGAGAGGTACAGAGAGAGAGAGAGAGAGAAAGAGAGAGACAGACAGAGAGACAGACAGACACAGAGAGAGAGAGAGAGAGAGACAGACAGAGAGACAGACAGACAGACAGACAGAGAGAGACAGACAGACAGAGAGAGAGAGACAGTTATGGTTCTCAGTTTTAGCAAACAATGTGAGATTTTTCTTATATAAACGTTGCAACCCGCCGAAACTCCATGTGAATTTAACATGTGACTCATTAACTACACAACATTCGATCTAGTCTCTGCTAGGCTAAGCTGTACGCAAGTAGTAACTGTGGCTTGCATACCGATATTTGTGGTCCTTCTACTGAGCTGCAAGCAATATCACTCAAATCACAGAAATGTATTTTAGTGCTCTTTGCTTTCGAACTATTTGCAGAAGTGAAAAAAGCTTGTGCTGGTTTTGCTCTTTTCTTGTAGTATTTATCTTGACTAATAGCACGTCATGTCGCCAATTATATGTTGATATGCTAACATCTATGGTTACATTTTCTCCAAAGCCACTTACATTTGAGAACATTAAGGGCTTGGATCAACAGCTTGCAACTTTGATGGTGCCAGGATCTGACCTAAAAGACTACTGACCACTAATAAAAGCTAAAAGACTACTGACCGCTACTGTAATCTACAGTTATTCATCCAAAGCCACATTCTACTGAAGCTAAATCCTGTCCAAACTGTTATAGAGGCACATGGTTATATGGATCACAACTATTATGAATGACAAGTAAATAGAAGGGTAGTGCAAGTGCTAGTCTAATCTTACCAGCCAAAGCAGCTGCAATAGAGTGACACTGTCATTAATGACTCAAAGAGATGAAAAAGCATTTCTGTCTACAGTCCATTACTGTCTATAGCGGCAACGGCTTACTAGTGTCATGTTATGGGATATAAAATATCTGCTATCTTTTGTACACTTTTCTGTCCACAACCTTCAGGATCTGGAAAGCTGCAATCATCTGTGATGCGAGTAAAATTGCCTCCATCTGTGAAAATCACTTTTTTGGCTATGTTTATTGATGTAACATTAAGCTACGAAGGTAACAACGCTACAGATCTAGCTTGCAAGAAGAGATTTTAGATTTATCTACATGTACTCTATCTATAGTCAACTTACATTACGGCAATGCGTTAACAATCGATTAAGAATTGCTAGTCGTGATAAAAGGTTGTTTCCACTCATAGAACACTTTATTAGGAGCACCTGTATACCTACTCATTCATGCGTTGAATGATTGTCTAATCAGCCCAGCAGTGCAATGCATAAAATCATACCAATACGGGCGAGCAGCTTCGGGTAATGTTCACGTCAACCATCAGAATGGGGGGAAATGTCATTTTAACCATGGCATGATTGTTGGTGCCTGGAAGGCTCTCCTGGGATTTTCACACAAAACAGTCTGTAGAGTTTCCTCAGAGTGGTGCAATAAAGAAAAAACATCCATTGAGCGGCAGTTCTGTGGACTTAAACGGCTTAGCAAAACCACTCGTATAGTTTTGAGCAATTCCAAAAAAAAAACTGCGTTTACTTACACTTTTCCAAAGGATTTGTCGTGCTATGCACAATCCAGTGGCAACTGAGGCTTCCGTGCCTCTGTTGACATTGAAGGTCACTAATGTTGTTTACTTTGAGATAGCACTGTTAGTCGGTTGCTTTGTTCATTAGCAAACATTGCTTTTTTGTTTGTTTCTTTTTAATAATTACAAAAGATGAGATGAGACAGTGATGGCAGAACATTTGTATGGATTTCAGAACCTTATCCCTATAACCATGGATACATTGTTAAGGGGTTGGAACAGATGGAGAACGACATAAGACAAGCAGATGTGACCTGCTGAGGCATGCAGAAGTTGCAGCAGCCAGGTTGTGAACAGAACACAATTTGCGATCTAGATGTTCTCCAAACCAGTTTCTGAGAACCTCAGTACTAGTGATTCAACATCTGCTTAGATTTCTTTTGTTAACAATATCTTTCGTTTCGTTGTTCCAAACAATCCAGAGAGATTAGACTGAAAGTGTTGCAGTATTCCTGGGTCACCACTGGAAACGCAGATGAACGTTAAACTGTACTCACATTTGTGTCCAGGTCCACGTGACCAGGTCTAAGCAGTGGATGTCTATAGTCTGTGTTTCCTGAAAGAAGATGAGCTTTTTTTGTAACTAGTACTCATGATGAAATATATCGCCTTTAGCCAACCTACACAATCCATACTGACATGTCACTACCAAATGAATCAGGGTAAGGAATAATTAAAGGAATGTATTACAATCCACTTACTAATCCACCACAGATGTAGCCCTTGCTTCCAAGAGTGGCACTAGCATGGGAAGCCCTTGGTTCCGGTGGCCAGCCCTGCCACAGACAAACGATAACAGAACCATAAATCATCACCTATTTGTACAATTGTAATATCTTGTTTCTCCAGTAGTACTGTATTTGCCAGCATTGGTCCCTTTACCTGAATTTGGGGTTCAGTCCATGTGGCTGAGTTCGATTCAAACACATGTACCTCGTTATTCCAGCCCCAAAAGCGGAAAAACACATGGCCATTCGTCACCTAAGTAAAACGTGAGATGTCTTAGACAACTAGAGGTACATTTATTACCGGGACCGCTGTGTTCAACCTTACCCATGATGTCTCATCCAATGTGAAACTTTTGTAGTTGTCGACCTCTCGAACTGTTTTCCATCCATATCCGCCAAAATAGATGAGTCTAAACAAATGCAGTATAACAGAAATACCAGGATAGAAGTCTATATACTTTAAAACAGAATACAGTCCATGTATTTACGACTGACTCCTATGCACTTGATTCTCCCTGCAGTCAGGAATGGGTACATTGGGAGTGGTTGAGTTTCTCTCAGAGGAGGGTCACTATGTCGGATAGACGATAATAAAACTGAAACAACGAGCTAGACAGGTACAATCTCATTTAGCTTTGCTATTGAATTAAAGACTTGAACGTGTTTGTTTTTAACAATGCCATTTCCAGATCATGTAAGGTGACCACATCCGAATCTGCTTGTGAGTGTATGTTTGCATAAAAAAGTATGATTTTGCTTGGAGCCTTTGCACCACCTGTCCTTGTAGACCCAGCAGGAGTGTCTGTCTCTGGGTGAAGGAGGGGTTCCCACACAGGCATTCAATTTCCTCCAGGTATATTTTCCATCTTGCAAGTCTACGCAATACATCTACCAAGATAACAAAATGGTTTTTTGGTTTTTTTTTAAAGGCAAACAAAAGTAAAATGATCTTCATGAAACGATATACCTTGTGTTCATCTTTCTACGTAACTCTGCAAGCACACATTAAGTTAAAGGTAGGCCTTAGGACTACTCTAGTTACTATGTGGTTATGATATCTCAGTGAGTTTCGTCACAACCGGTAGGTCTACTGTAATTACTACCATTCCTTTCTCACATTCCTTGGCTGTTTTTTCCTTTGGTTGAAATTGAAGCGTGATGCATATCACGTAATACACAATAGTCTATTGTGCATTTTGTTTATGAATCTGGCCTTGACAAACATGTTGGACCGCTTCTGCGATAATGGAATGACTCGGTCAGCTATGTACCTCTAGGGCTAGGGCTATGCTGACACCACCCCCGGGACAGAGCGTACCTGGTTGGTGTAGTCATCGCTGTCTCTGCCTCCGAAAACATAAAGCATACCACTGAGAAGTGAGCCACAAGTCTGAGACAGCAGAGGAGGCAACTCTCCACCCATTCCCATGCGAGCCCTTGTACACACACACACACACACACACACACACACACACACACAGAAAGAAAGAGAGGGAGGGAGGGAGAGAGTCTTCAGGGGAAACTGTTGTTTGTCTATGCTGTTATTGCCTTTTGGTTGCACAGACAACGTTCGCACCCTTTTACCACCTCACTGATTAGATGATATTGAGATGTCACACAGAAAAACAGAACTACAGACAAGCCAAAGGCTCAAGTAGGACGTTTTTCAACTTCAAACACACGGTATGTTTTGAAACTATCAAAGACATCTTTTTAAACAAGGATTGATTACTCTAGTGGGAATTTAAAGATCACATCTGAGCGCGTCCAGTATACGCCGTGTGTCCCAGGAATGTCATGTATGGCCTGACCACAAAGACAGCATGTCAAGCTGCTGAACCCCCTGAAAGGTGTGTGTTTTCCATCTCACCACACTCCACTTTCCAGATCGTAGAGCCAGATCTCATCACTGGGTAGCACGACTTCTTCTCCATTTACATACTGAGAGCAGACAGTAAGGGGAAACTTACAGAAGGCAAATCCAAACAACACAGTACAAAAGAAAAGCCATGTTTTTGTCGGATTGCTAAGATGACAAACTTCTTGTGGGTCTATTTTGCGTCCTTGTCTAACGTTCAATTCAATTTCAATTCAATTTTATTTGTATAGCGCTTTTTACAATAGCCATTGTCTCAAAGCAGCTTTACAGAAATATCAACAGAATAAACAGAGAGAAACAGATGTAAAACAGAGAGAAACATAAATAGAATTGATCCCAACTGAGCAAGCCACTGAGTGGCGACGGTTCACCGCGGACGGATATGAAATAAACGCGCCAGGTGTGATGCGCCTCACCTGTATTCCGCCCCAGACGTGCAGCACGTTCCCCAGCAGCAGAGCTACGTGATCACTCCGCGCAGGAGCCGCCATCAGCCGCGAGTCCGAGTCCGGGCACTCGGAGACGATCTCCACGGAGGATGAGCTCCTGTAAGGGCAGCGCTCCAGGAAGAGGAATTAGGCACTGGAACAAAGTTGGCTTGACGGACGTTCGATATTCGCGGAAATGCGGAAATTAAGGGACCGTCTCAAAAGTTACACACATTTTTATGCACATTTCTAACTTCCAAGAGCATTGTGAAGGGAATGACTTACAGTCATACAACCCTCTGAGGCACACCTTTTACATTTGTGATATTCAGCGAAATAAGCGATTAAACCCTATGTGAATTAGACATGAAGTTCACGGCACAACGAGCTCATACACAAAATATCCCATAATTTAAAGCTCAATAGCATTTGAAGGGACTGACTTACAGTCATACAACCCACTGTAAAGTGTTCATGTAGGTGTCGGGTATGAGAAATACCTTTTAGATTGTTGATATTTACAGACTTTTCCCCCCTTTGGAGTGGCATATTGCTTGGGGACCTGAGCAGATCCTCCAAAGAGAATAATAGAGAAATCAAAACAAGGGAAACAAATTGCCACGTGGAGCGGCGGTTCTCGATAGTGAAGAATCACATGTTCAGCAGAAAACGGTTCCTGCGGCCTGAAGATTTCATTACAAAGGTGGCTGTGGCGCAGGTGGTAGAGCAGGTTGTCCACTAATCATAGGGTTGGCAGTTTGATTCCCGGCCTGGGTGACTCCACATGCTGAAGTGTCCTTGGGCAAGACACTGAACCCCAAGTTGCTCCTGAGTGCTTTGCATGACAGCTCTGCTACTATGGGTGAATGAGACACAGTGTAAAGCACTTTGGATAAAAGCACTATATCAGTGTGCCATTTGCTGTTTACAGAGATGTTGAACTCTCTGCATGGAAGGTACACACAGCATCAGATGACATGTAATCTTGATGGTTTGTCTCATCATTCCCTTCAAATGCAATTGAGCTTTAAAATTGTATATTTTTTTATACTTAAGCAATTTGGCTTACGGCCATACCACTCTGACAAAGAGGTCTCATCTGACCTCGGGAGCAAAGCAAAGTTGGGCCTAGTTGGTACTTGGTTGGGAGACTGAATGGGAATACTAGGTGCTGTAAGCTCGCTTACGGCCAAAAATGGTATATTTTGTATATTTTGTGTTTGAGCCCATGTAGTAATAAAATACACGACAATATTTATATATGATTTAATAGTTTATTGTTGACAAATATCAAAAATCTAAAAGGTGTTTCTCATACCTGACACCTACATGAACACTGTACAGTCGGTTGTTACACAACCCTTCAAATGCTATTGAAGTTAGAAACGTGTATATAAATGTATGTAACTTTAGAGACGGTCCCTTAATTTCCACGAATATCGAACCTCCAACCTCGCAGCGACTTTCTTCCAGTGTTAGGCTCACAAACCACACAGCTACTACCTTCTAAACGCGATGTATACACAGTACGCTACCTCTGCTCGGTGGTTACAGTGGGCAGGATGGGTTGCAAACAGGAACACAACCGAGTACACAGGCAATTTAATAATGAACAAACTTCTGAGTCGAGAAATAAACACACTGTATGGGGAAACTCCTTTTCCTTCCTTGAGGATCTGCCCCATGGAATGTAAATACTTTAAAGCAAATCTAAAGCTTTCCAAGTGTACAATTGAATTTAGAAGGGGGTTTAAGCCATAGCCTATTCACCCTGCATTTTCTAGCAGGATAGAAGACAACTATAAACTTCATGCTGAAAAAAAAATAGGAATCCTCATAGCATTTGTAATGGTTTTAATGGAAACTGTAATGGTCCCAGTGGGTCTTTACTGGTAATTTATTGCTTTCTATTGGTCTAATGTCTACTCAATACATCCATCCATCTTCTACCGCTTACTCCTTTTCAGGGTCATGGGGAACCTGGAGCCTATCCCAGAGAGCATCGGGCACTAGGTGGGGTACACCCTGGCTGGGCACAATCACATACACTACGGACACTTTAGACACGCCCATCAGCCTACCATGCATGTGTTTGGACTGGGGGAGGA
>JAOUWY010000078.1:19420875-19433663 GCA_025728095.1 Prietella phreatophila | reverse complement strand
GACCGAGGGGGAGAGAGAGAGAGAGAGAGAGAGAGAGAGAGTCATATGGAAGCAGTATGGATTAGTGAGCATGGAGAGTCTACACCGAATGTTCACATGGTCAGGATGAAGAAATGCTGAATAAGCTCAAACCACAAACATTATTAATGAAGCGATGTGGACGGATAAACTCGAGCTCTGATCGTAATCTAGTGCATGCAATACTGTCCCAAGGCAGTTGTGTGTACAGCATGCTATCAGGGTTAAGCAGGCTTTGTCCTTAATTAAATAAGATTATTCCTTTAGTGTTTCATGTGGAATAAATGCTCATTTGTCCCCGAGTCTCCAGGGGCAGGGACATGTCGCTATCATCAGTCCCGGTGAGTGATTACCTGTAGCCAAGCAGCTCATACAGGGAACTCGTACCGTATAAGAGCAGTGCGTGCGTGATAAGAGAATATTCAAGCTCTGCTGATTCCTATAAAGGTTCAATTGCTGGGATGATGGTGTGTGCCATCAATGCAATAAAACAGCGAGTGCTGTGGGCTCTAAGGTGACGAAAAACAAAACCTGTGTATGAATGGTTATCGTTTACGACCAGCAGGAGTCCTTCTGTAAGAAAGCAGTGACAGGATATTGATTCTAGAGCCACAAGGACTTGAGAGTTTTTCTCTTGGGAGCATTTCTGAAGTGATCGTGTTTCTCCTGACTGTACACACACACACACACACACACACACACACACACACACACACACACATTCGTGTTGACCACAAGAACAAAACGGACTCTTTTCACCCTTTTCTTAAAAGGGCCACCACACTTTTATATTTTTTTCCCCTCAGCTTTCTGCTTTCTTTTAATAAAACGAGATACCTTAGAATATGTCTTAGAACACTGCTCCGTTAACGTCTATAGACAGAAGCAGTAAATAAATCAGCCAGTGGTGGAACTCGTTTTCTCCTTGTGTGTTACAGGACTTCCAGACGAGCTCATTCTAAGTGTGAGACTCGAGGAAGAGACTGAGGGGTTGAGGGGAAAACACCTGCTGTCTACTCTCCTGTGTGTCTTGCTTTTACATGAGAGAAGCCATGCCTGTCCTCTCACCCAACACAGGTAAGAGCTTGATGCTGTATGCATGATGTTCTTTGAAAATGGATACCACAGTCAATCATGTCCGTACTCCATTTCTGGAGTTCTTGCTGGGCGGTAAGGACGGTTACGTCCAGCTGTTTTTCCATCCTCTGTCCAGGCCTACATGAGATGCTAGCATTGCTCACATCTCAGCTGCACCCTGGAGCAAACCACAAAGAGGATCTGGTGTTCCTCCGAGAGGTTTTCAGTGAGAGAAGCCTCGGCTACCTAATGAGAGTGTGTATAGTGTTACATTTTGCAAGCCCCTGTGTGTGTGTGTGTGTGTGTGTGTGAGGTTTGTCCTGACCACTGAATGTTTGCTTTCCTGTAGATTCATGAGCGCCTCAGGCAGTACGAAAAGCAGAGTCCGACACCTGTGCTTCACAGTGCTGCCTGCTTGGCAGAGGATGTAAGTGTTTGATTATCTCCTCAGCATTCCTTGAATAAAGGACAGATGTTGGACCTGGATGTAGGAGAGGTGTCAATAGTCCATAAGACCAGTGTTGAGCAGATGTTTTTGAGAGGTGGTGGACCGTTCTCAATGACACTGAAACCCCAGCAGGTTGAGGAACTGAATTCACAGACCATGCTGAGAGTGCTGGCGTTCTACCTCAGAGTTATTTCCCAGTATTTCCGAGGGTAATTTTAATTTAAAAATAAAAATCCTTCAGGATTAGTGTTGAGCCTGCAGCCTATCCCAGGGAACTCATGGCCCAAGGCAGCAAAGCCACGACATGGCACAATCACACAGACCATTTGGGAATGCCTACAATGCATGTCTTTGGACTGGAAGGAAGAAATCCCCCAAGCACAATAACATGCACCCCGTAGAGGTGGGGGATTTGAACCCCCAACCCCAGAAGTGCTAGACAAACTTGCTAACCACTAAGCCAGTGTGGTTACAGGTTCAGATACAGATAGTATCGTCCGTCGTGTTACACCCCTACAAGTCAGTAATTAAATATCTTATAATCAGGCATGTCCAATCTTATCCATGGCTCTTACTTCGTTGGAATGAAACCCTGCAGCAACACACGTTCTTTATAGGAAAGATTAGACATCCCTGACTGGTACATATGGTACACTGACTTAATGAATTGACCACTTAGTGTAGATTTAAGTAATGAGATCCATTAGCAAAGATATTCCTGCTATTTAAAGCTCCACGTGGTCTACTGCAAGATGGCTGGAAACGGCTGGTGCGATAGGCATGTGCTCTGTCTGACAGGTGGCTGAGGAGCTGCAGAATGGGCCAATAGAAGGAGATGAGAAGGAGCTGCTTACGCTACTGACTACTCCACATGTGAAGGTACACACACACACACACACACACGTATGTCCCCTTCTTTCCTAAACTGTATTTTATCAGCTATCAATCACAGAGGCAAAGCTTTTTCAACCCACACAGTCAAGTTTCTGCCAGGAGACAGACTTCCTATATAATCACTGTCGTTAATAACATCTTGGGGCAATTAGATTGAATTAGATTGACATTTGAATGCTGTGTGCTATAAAGAAATGCTGTCAAAAGGTCTTTTAAGACAATTTAATTAAGCTGATTTTCACTCTACCCAAGGTATCTTTTATAAACCATGTTGTACGTAGTGTTGTCTTTCTTTCTCAGACATACTCTCTCTGTTTTTCACCCCTTAGCAACTGTCAAGCGTCAGTGTGTCGGATTTAGGTATGAGCGTCCTATCCGTGTGTGTGTGTGTGTGTGTGTGTGTGTGTGTGTCCGTGATTCTGTGCAATGTCTCCCCAGGCAGTGCTAACAGTGCACGACACCGTAGCGCAGAAGAACTTTGATCCCGTGTTGCCTCCATTACCCGATGATCTAGATGATGAGCTGGAGGAGGAGTCGGTCAAGATCGTTCGTCTAGTGAAGAGCAAGGAGCCTCTCGTGAGTTTCAGGACAAGCTCACCACACGCTGTCCTTCACACCACTAACTGTCAGTCATAAAAGCAGAACCGTCATTATATCTGGTCACATATGGCATGTCTGATGTAAATCAGATCGTAACGCTGCCTTTACTGAGCTTGTGTCAGTCGCCATGTGCATGTGTATGTGTCTCAATGCATTTCACACGGCGAATAGAATTCAAACGAATGCACTATTCTCACTCGGTCTGATTCTTTTACCACACTCAGATGTTAATTCGATGCTATGTGATTTGACTGGAACATTTGGTGTTCAGGGAGCGACCATCCGCAGGGACGAGGTCACTGGAGCAGTGGTGGTCGCTAGGATTATGAGGGGCGGGGCTGCTGACCGCAGTGGTGAGTTACTTCTCCCTCCTGCGTCTCCTGCAGACTGATCAAATGGACCATCTCTGTCTGTAATCAGAAAACAGTGTATGGTCGGACAAATCCTGTGTAAACAATGCCAGATTTGAAATGAGTGTTGTAATACACTGTGTTGTAATACACTGAGTGTTGTCGGACCACCGTACCACCCACACTCGACAATTCAGTTCAGTTTAATTCATCTTTATTGTAATTATGGCAGCTTACTCACTAGGCACACATATTATAATCCTTTACCGTATAAACATAATACTTGTCATGGCCTTCCTGTATCACAGTGTTTGTTGAAGTCTTTAACGAACAGTGTGTGATTGGCAGTGAGTGTTTTAACAGCTCTGGAAGAGATGCTTCCTCATTCCTCAGTCTATTTGTGTGTCACGGAATAGTCTGGTACCACCTACCAGATGGTAGAGAGCCAAGCAGATGGTAGCTGGTTTATGTGCGAACCCTTATCATAAATGTCCTTTATTTGTAGTAAAGCCATCCCAGTTATTTTCTGGATTGTCAGGACACGACCTGCTCCAGACGTGGTGGTGTTGGCATATAGGGCTGTACGCAGCCGTTATGCTTTCAACTATTTACCTATGTGTAATGTGTGAAGATCCATGGGGGAGGGTTGAGGTTCCTCATAGTTCTGAGGCTGTTGCAGTGGGCCATTCTTGATGAGTGTAATGGGAGTTATGAGGACTCTGAGGAGACGGAAGCATTTGATCCTTTCTTCCAATGTTCCTTGGATTTAAATGCTTTGTGGTTTACACTCCGCTTCCTGAAGTCCAGCATCAGCTCCTGTCTCTATCACTTTTGCGGCTTTCATGCAGGCTGTGTCGTTGTTGCGGATCAGGCCTAACATAGTCGTTTAATCCGAGATGGCACGTAGCACTTACAAATACTTCAGATTATTCCTGTGCACTGTAATTTCATAAAACATGGATAAGATCTTCAATATCATAGAGATGCTTTTTATCATACGAAATCATCATGAAATGATTTTACCTTACGGCGCGCTCCTATAATACTAGCACGCATGTAATAGCAAGTTAATAAAATATCACCGTTCTTTAGCGGATTACTGATTGATTTTGCAGAATTACACACAGTCTTTAGTATGGGATCTCATCGCTTGTATATGCAAAGTACCTTAGGTAACCGTGGTCGCCTTGGGCAACATTTCAGTGGAAAAAAAACCCTATTGTGCAGCTATTGTTTTTGCTCTTTGCACATTATATGTCATAATGTTTACTGTGCTCTCCATATGTCAAGTATTTATTCACTATCGCTCACTAGTGTTATGACTTTTTTTTTGTTGAGAGGTTCCAAATTTGCAGCAGCTATTGTTCTGGAGCTAGAGTATTGTTTGCTGAATAAAATACAAGGCAGGCGACAAATAAAAGGAAAACGCAACATGAAGTAAAAGGCTCAGTGTCACGAGGAACAGGTGCTCCTCTTATTTTCCTTACATATTCACACTAATGCACAAGCATCATAGATATTTTACTCGTAAAATTTCTAACCCTGTTTACTGATGTCTTTAACTATAGGTCTAAAGGCAAATATCACTTAGTCACTGTTTCTACTGAAACATGGGGCTCTCAGACACGTTGTATGGACACACGCAAGATAGATTGGTACAAAGTGGACAGAATGTTCGGGGTCAAACAGAGTGAAATCTTAAAGTGGTTCGAGTCTAAAATACAGTACAAAATGTCATCACAAGACAAGGCAGGGTCAATCTACCAGAGATCAGAACTATCATCAGATCCAGAGTGCTAGGTAAAGGCAAGGCAAGACAAGATGAGATGAGACGAGACGAGATGAGACGAGGCAAGGTCAAACACACTTATTCTGTCCAGACAACAATAGTGTGTATGGTAGGGTTGCAAGGAGAAAGCCACTGCTCTCCAAAAACACTACTCATGTTCTTCTGCAGTTTGCTGCATGTGGACAAGCCAAAAGCCTATTGGGAGAATCTTTTGTGGATGAACGAGACAAAAAATCATTTTTGTATTAAATGAGAAGTGTTATGTTTGGAAAAAGGAAAACACTGCATTCCAGCATAAGAACATTATACCATCTGTGAAACATGCTGGTGGTAGTATAGTTTGGCCCTGTTTTGCTGCATCTGGGCCAGGACAGCTTCCCATCATTGATGGAACGATAAATTCTGAATTATACCAGAGACGCTATAGGAAAATGTCCGGAACGCAGCAAGACAAGCAACCTAAGCACCCTAAACATACAAGTCATTCTACCAAAGCACGGTTAAAGAAGAATAGTTCATGTTTTGGAATGGCAAAGTCAAAGTCCTGACCTTAATCCAATAGAAATGTTGTGGAAGGACCTGAAGCAAGCAGTTCATGTGAGGAAACCCAGCAACATCCCAGAGTTGAAGGTGTTCTATTGAGGAACGGGCTAAAACTCCTCCAAGCCGATGTGCAGGACTGATCAATAATTACCAGAATCGTTTAGTTGCACTAATTGCTGAACAGATAGTGAAAGCAAAGGTTCACAGATACGTAATGCTGGATCATTTTCCTCAATAAATAAATGTTTAAGACAAGAATAACATTTTTGTCTTATTTGTTTAATTGGGTTCTCTTTATCTACTTTTAGAATGTTTGTGAAAATCTGATGATGTAGATCATTCTAAAGGGTTCACAAACTTTCAAGCACCACTGAATGTACATAACCTTTGAGGTCATGTTAGCTAGTAGTTCACATACATTTGTAACTGTACCTATCTGTCAGAGGGACCGTTTAGCCCACATGCTTGCTGAAGTTTTGATGAAACTTTAGTCTTGTGAGACTTGGAAGGTCACATTCAAGGCTGCCCTCATATCTGGCCAAAATAAGGCCTAAGGATCATTACGTTCTGAATGGTACACCCATTTTGTTTGAAATTCACAAAGTTCCAAAAACGATGCCTATCCTGAAAGCTACGAATTGGACTGCAATGTGGATATGTCCACAGGGCTGGTGCACGTGGGAGATGAGCTCAGGGAAGTTAACGGAAAACTCATCACCCACAAGAGACCTGATGAGATCAGTCAAATTCTGGTGCGTATTCTGCGGTCTGCAGACTGCTACTGCATCATCAGTTCATATATCGCAGAATATATTTGACTGAAATGCACAGGTCAGATACTGTATGTACACTTGCTCATGCTGTTCTCAGAAACTCTGATTTATTTACCTACTCTCTGACTGCAGTCACAATCTCAGGGCTCCATCACGCTGAAGATAATCCCTGCCATCGCAGAGGAGGACAAACACAAGGAGAGTACGGTGAATGGCATCAGTCATTAGGACCCACCAGGATTTCTACAGTTCACTGGAGACAGCTTTTTTAAAATGAGATTCTAATAGAGTTATTGACCTGGACCTATATTGGTGTTCTCATATATGATCTGGTTTGTTTACAAGGTCTATTTAAGGGCCCTATTTGATTACACCCCATTTGAAGACAAGGCCACACCCTGCCAAGAGGCAGGACTTCCTTTCCTGCGAGGCGACATCCTGCAGGTGGTGAGTCAGGATGACTCTACATGGTGGCAGGCCAAACGTGTGGGTGATAGCAACCTGCGTGCTGGCCTTATCCCGTCCAAACACTTCCAGCAGAGGTGCGCTCTCCTATACATGAACTGTGGTGACCACTGCAAAGTATGCTTTGGATTTTAAGTAGTCCAATATTTTTAGCTCAGCATACATCAGCGCTAAAATATCTGCTGGATAACTTGCTTTTATCTCTTAATTATTTGTGCAGGCGCATGGCACATAGGCTGAAATCTGGCACGGACCAGAGTCCTAAGTCACCAAGTGTACCACCCTGTAAGTAATCTAAAACCACCCTACCATCAGACCGACATATCCGCTCCTAGTCTAACCAGCGACAGTTTCATTATGAGTTTATTTTGGTCCCTCTAATCTGACAGCAAGATGTTTCGCCAGTCTGAAATGGAAACAGGGCTTTACTGCTGCCAAAATCATACAGAAGTCAAACCATTAACAGATTAATGCCCTTGTGTTCAAACCCCAGGCCATTTCACCTTGTTTGTTTCAGAGCATCTCTCATTATGTGTGCACTCACTGTCCACTTTATTAGGAATGCCTGTACACCTGCATAGGAACTCCAATAACAATTCTTTACAACCGTGGTGTGCAGAAAAGCATCTCAGAATGCACAATATGTCAAATCTTGAAGCAGATGGGCTACAACAGCTGAAGACCACATCCCGCGGGTTCCACTTCTGTCAGCCAAGAACAGGAATCTGAGTCTACGGTACGCATAGGCTCTCCAAAACCGGGCTTTTGAAGATTGGAAAAACATTGCCTGGACTTTTTCCAACCTTACCTGTCTACGCCATGGTTAAAGTCACTGAGACCACAATTGTTCACTATTCTGAATTTGAATATTACTTGACGATCTTGTGCTATATCTGTATTATTTGAAGTATTGTGCTCCTGACAAATGATTGGCTGATTGCATAATTGTATGGATGAACAGGTGTACAGGTGTTCCTAATAAAGTGATGAGTGATGAGTGTATATTGTGCATGCCCCCCCAGCCCTGATTGGTATTTCCAAATTGGCCATAGTGTGTGAATAGGTGTGTGAATGTGTGTGGGATTGTGCTCTGTTATGGTTCGGCTCGTCCAGAGTGTTCCCCGCCCGAGATGCATTGGGATAGGCTCCAGGCTCCATGCAACCCTGTATTGGATAAGTGGTATAGAAGATGGATGAATGGATGGATATGATATGATATGATATCAGCATGAGTACATCTTTATGCATGGAATCTTCACTTTACCACGGTGTAATCTTGTGCAGAAGCAGATGCTTCAGTTATCCATTTTTTCACTCTGCTTGCAACAGATGACCAGGCTTCTGACAAAGGTATGTGATTGGCGAAAAGCTTTTTGCTTTATTTTTATTTTTTATTTATTTATTTTTACCACGGATTGCATGTACAATGTGCAATTCTGCTCCCAACCAGCAAGGTTTCTGTGATAGAAGCATCGTGTGTGAATTTTAAAGTGCCACATGTCCACTGCTTAAGCCACTTGTGCAGCTAAAGCTGAGACCACTGTTGAACGGTGTGCAGACGCGACACGTCGTACACTTGTGCCAGTGTTGGTGTGCACGTCCGCAGGAAATCTTGCGATATCAACACGCTGACAATACTCCCTTGTAAAACACCTGCTGCAATTCCTGCAAGTCCTAAGTATTTATTCATTCGAATTGTTAAAATCGCTACGTTGTCTAACACGCACTGATGATGTTCAGTTGCACACCACTCGAGATGGCAGTGTGTTGTCCTGTCCTTATTTCTTCTCATGTGTAATCCTGTCCCCCATCGCCTAACCTGCTACCTGCTACGATGCTGTCTCTGTACTCTCATACATGTCCGTGCTCCTTATTGATTCTCCCTTTTCTTCATCACATCCTCTCCCCTTTCCCCTTTTCCTACCTTTTCCTACCTTTTCCTAGAGGACTGTGACTGTGAGGGCAGTGGACAGCACATAGGTAGGTGAGACAGCACTCTCCTTCGCACACACACTCATGCTGGATGTGGCTTTGGCATTTCGTGATGCTTAGTAAAGTGGCACTGTAAAAAAGACAAAAAAAAGGGCACTTTCAGGGACATGTGTATTGCATTTGTCAAGCCCAACTAATACTTTAAAAGGAACAGCTCTCTGCACTGCTGCTGTCTGGCTGCTTTCCTGTTTGTCTTGATGTTGGCGCTTGGTGTGTGTGTGTGTGTGTGTGTGTGTGTGTGTGTGTGTGCCATGTGTGGAAGGAGTCTTCTGTCAGTGTCAGGCACTTCATGCTTTAAGGCGAGCTTTGCTTTGAACGTATGGCTTTATCTCGAAGGAGCTTTGTTCTGAATACATGGCAGAGTCTTCAGCATGGCTGCTAGCTTGCTGTCGCTCATCCCAGTGAAACAGTGTCGGATGTGTGATGATGGTCTAATACTAGTTGTAGTTTCTCCAAAGTGTAAGGCAGTGGCACCCACCTGTGGTCAGGCCTTTTCCTGGGAGTTCTATTCAGGTACACCTTCCCATTTCTGTACGTCTTCATGTGTGGCAGCTGAACAGTGGTTATGTTTTGTGTATAATTTCACTTGTAGATGTTTTTTATTTGTTTATTTTTTAACCAAGCAAAAGTGAATTCAGATGCCAAAGAGGAGCTTCCGTTGCGACCTGCTTGTTATTTGTCTTCACCTCACACCTTCAACCATTACTCTGTTTTCTCTTTAACCTGACATTTTGTGCTGCCCTTCCAAACATATCTTCATACCAGTTTATTTCGGTATCATTTTTGTTGTTCAGTGTCCTTACCACACTGGTACCACATTGTATTCCACTGGATTTCAGCAAGTCTTAGGAGAAGTTTCCGGTTAAGTCGTAAGGATCGGCACAACTCTTCTGAAGAGTCTCAGAACGCAGAGTCTGGAGAATCCAAGTTTCTCGTCTATGAAGAGGTCGCACGCTATCAGCAGACGCCTTCAGACAAACCCAGACTGGTGGTGTTAATCGGTGAGAACCGAGACAGTTGGTGCTGATGTTAACCATATCAGTGTGTCTTTTTGGCCTTTGGTGAAGAAGCGAGATGCAGTCTTCTCCATCACTCTTTTCTCCCTTCTCTCTAATTATCCCTCTAGGGTCTCTGGGTGCTCAGATCAATGAACTGAAACAAAGAGTGGTTGCTGAGAACCCACATCGATATGGAATTGCTGTACCACGTGAGTCAGCGTTTCCTGATCAGACACAATAAGGAGCGGTACAGCTGAGAGACATTCTCAGAGTAGGAACGTTGTGTCACGTCTTACTAGTATGACGCCGAAAGTCATCAGTAATACCTTTTATGGAAAACTCCAGTGTTTTTTTTGTTTGTTTGTTTGTTTTTAAATGAACACACCTTTCTGACAGACACCACTCGGCCCAGGAAGAGCCATGAAAAAGAGGGTGTTGAATACCATTTCATCTCAAAGCAGGCCTTTGAGGCAGACATTCAGAGTAACAGGTGCGTTCTCCTGTAATATAGGGCATTTTTACTCTCTTGGGTCATGTTTGTTATCTGCAATAAATCATTAAAGTAAATGTACAATAATGTACAACATTAATCTCCACCTGCTTTACTGCATTAGGTTTATTGAGTGTGGAGAATATAAAGATAACCAATATGGGACAAGTTTGGAGTCTGTTCGGAGTGTACTGGCCAAAAACAAAATGTGTTTGGTGGATGTTCAACCTGAGGTTAGTGTCTCTCTCTCTCTCTCTCTCTCTCTCTCTCTCTCTCTCATAGTATATTAATGATAATGAATATACCATTATTAAATGATGATGAAAATAATAACCAAAACATTTGCCTCACACCTCTGTGGTTGGGGTTCGATTCCTGACTCCGCCCTGTGTTCATGGAGTTCTCCCTGAGTACTCAGTCCAAAGACATGTGTTGTAGGCTGATTGGCATTTCTAAACGGTCTGTAGTTTATGAATGGGTGTGTGAGTGGGTGTGTGATTGTGCCCTGCAGTGGGTTGGGACCCTGTCCAGGGTGTCCCCTATCTTGTGCCCCGAGTTTCCTGGTATAGGCTCTCCAGGTTCCTCATGACCGTATGTAGGATAAGCGGTACAGAGAGTGGATGATATTAATTTCCCCCCTTATTCATGGAGTTAAGAATGTTTGTTTTTGTTTCTGCCATATTATCCAGGTCTGTGATCGAAATTTGCATGAGGTAAAGGTACCAAATGTTCTAGCGTAAGGATCAGTTCTGGTGTATACAGTGTATTCTGTGCCATCATGGAGTGCTATGCAATACAGGATCGCATCAGAAACAGAAAGGTTTTAGCCAAATAATCTGCACGCTACGTTAACTCGCATGCTAATTTGATTAACCTTCGTGGTAAACAACATCTTGTTGGTTATTATATATTGAAACAGGATTGGCTAATGTTGTATTCATAGCTGAAAACTAAAATAACGAAATCTGACCTATGACTTAGCTTACTAGCAATTTATTAGTCTGCTAGCTGTGTGCTAATATGAAGTGCAGTACAGTTGTACAGCAGCAGTAGACGCAAATTGACAACTCGCCATAGATGATAGCATTAGCATAAACAAATGATGTGGTAAGAGTAGGATTTGACAGTGTCTGGGTCTATATGCTCTAGTCTAGGACAATGACTGAATTAAAGATGTTCGGAAAGACAGACACTACCCGGTTAACAGTGTTTTGTGTGGCTTTCCAAACCAGACCTCTCCCAGGTCCCAGTACAGCTAAACAGAGCATTGAGAATACCCAATTCCCATGTGAGATAGTAACTGGAGGTAGTTTTGCTTTATGAATTAATCTCAGTATGTCTCATTCCAGTCCTGGGAGGACATTTTAAAAGATTTGGGGAAGGTATAGGTGCTACCGTCATCCCTAATACCAAATAAGTAACAGTCTGAAGATTGCCAGCACTACCCACTTCATCTGGCCCACATATTGCCATGGAATGACACTGATGAAATAATCAGAATCTGACTGCCAAAACACAGCCACAACAAAACATACCTTAATGAGACCATGCATTTACAGCCGTGCCACTTTCATCTCAAACTTCAAATGCCACACAACACTTGCTGAATTTGGGATACACGTTCCAAATATTACTGCAAACTAGTGATGGGTTTTATATTTGTGGATCTTCTGTTTCGCGGTCGTGGTGCATGTGGTAGAGCGGGTCGTCCACTAATTGGAGGTTGGAGGTTTGATTCCCAGCCTGGGTGACTCCACATGCAGAAGTGTCCTTGGGCAAGACACTGAACCCTGTTGCTCCAATGGCAAGTTAGTGCCTTGCATGGCAGCTCTGCTACCATTGGTGTGTGAATGATACACAGTCTAAAGCACTTTGGATGAAAGTGAACATTTGTGTGTATTTATGTGATAGATTCTTAAGGGTTGTCAATACAAACAACACACACTTTTCAGAGAAAACAGTGCTATCATAAGAAGTTATAAGAATGATTTTTAAATAATTAAACACAGTTTTAAAAATCCATGAAAACATTTTGTGCACGGTGCCAAAACCTTTTTGCTAGAGGACTTTTTACACTTTGTCCACAGTACTGGTATAATTAATGACATCTTAAGTTTTTATAATATGATGATGATGATGATGATGATTTAATTTGTTTGTTTGTTATGGTGTGCTCACATGCCTTTCTGCCATGGTTAATTACAATATTTTCATCCCTTATAAACGACCAGGCTCTAAAAATCCTTCGCACAGCTGAGTTTAAGCCCTATGTGATATTTGTCAAGCCATTCATCCATGAGAGCCACCTGCACTGCAGCAGAACCACATCGCCATCAGGTGGCGACAACGGA
>JAOUWY010000078.1:19404516-19419382 GCA_025728095.1 Prietella phreatophila | reverse complement strand
ACCCATTCATACACTACGGACACTTTAGACACGCCCATCAGCCTACCATGCATGTGTCTGGACTGGGGGAGGAAACCAGAGTACCTGGAGGAAACCCCCGCAGCACAGGGAGAACGTGCACACTCCACACACACACACACACGGCGGGAATTGAGCCCCGGACCGTGGAGGTGTGAGGCGAATGTGCTAACCACTAAGCCACCGTGCGCCCATATTATATTATTTTTTTCATTTTATTTTCTATTTTTTCCCACTTTCCCCATCGTGTTCCAATTTACTGCATAGAACCACCTGAATGAACCCTGCTGAAAAAACACAATCGAACCCGCCGCAGAAAATCTAACGGTTTCCACTACAAATTCCATTACAAACCATCAGACCATTAAAACCACTACAGTTACTATTATTGGCCTTTAATGGTATCCACTAGACATGATATGACAGACGCAGAGACAGTTCAGTTAATCAGCCTTGCTTAGCTGTTAAACAACACTATCTCGACTTTGAATAGCACATTATTCCTTCTGAAGGCAAAGAGACGAAAGTAAAAATCGAAGTGACGATAAGCCTGCTCATAATTAGCTGATCAAGCTAACAGGCCTGCCACTGTTTTTGAAATAAGACGCGCGCACAAACATACACATTAGTCCTAATACTGAACTCACATTTATCTGAGGGCTTTGTTTGTACCATCATGATGTGCTCCTCGTGCTCCTATTAAAACAATATGCAATATGACCTAAATTAGACCAGTGGAAGTCTTACATGTTCCTTACGTACAGTGACGTTTACTTCATGTTCTGAATTCCTGTCTATATGTGATGACGGTGTATATATACCCCAGCGTCCCATAACATTACATCATATTACATGTATATTTGTGGGGGAATTGTTGAGTAAATAATACCGATATTTATTACCCTTTGGTCATGAATGTTTACGAATCCTATAATCTGTAAAAAAAAACTATAACCATGACTGATGTGTTGGCTAGATTGTCTTACATTGGCAAAATCTTATTCAACTTTAAACAAAATATCCAATGAAATGATCATATTGAAGAATGAGGCATGTTAAAACCTTGGGGTCGTGTAATAATCGTATGTTATGGCCTTATAGGCCTTTATAAATATAAACTGTGACTGGGTCCTCCTTTCGTCTGAACAAGTGTGCTAATACATAGTTAGGGGCATGATGTTGGAAATCTCTTATTTTTATATGAACGTGTAAGAAGATGAGAACTCAAAGTATTAATTTTAGAAATTAGGTTTTTTTTCTATAGTCATAGTTTTTTCTGATTTTTTTTTTAATCGTGTGGTAAAGCAGTAAACGTCGAAACAAAGAGTTTTTCGTGGGGTGGCTGTGGATGATGGTGATTAAATACACTTTGACATGATCATTCTTGAGTAATGCTTTTTACTTCTTGTTAATGAAATAATTACTAGTGTCGTTTTTCTGTCTGCCACTAGATGGCGGTATAGGACCTGTGCTGTTTGTCTCTACTTACCTGTTAGACCCTACCAAATACCAGTCAGAACTTTAGTCATAAGAAATGAATTAGAAATGAGAAATAAATCAGAAATTATATTTAGAGGATATATCTTGGCCTTGTTTTTTTACTCAGATACCGAAATGCTGATTTATCTGAACGTTGTAGTGCTTTTGCGTATTATTAATAGAAATGACCATAATCTAAGCTATTACATAAGCTATACTATAACTGCTATGTGGCAGTTTGGCCTGTGGTACATCACCTGATAATGTCATATATGGCCTGATTATTCCTCTGCTTTATTTTTATTCTTGCAATCACTGCACAAATATTGCCAGATTATGTAACGCTGTCCGCATTTCATCAATCCTAGGATGCTTGCCAAGCGTGGGTCTATCACAGTGCACGGGAAATACCACTGAAAACCCTTGCTGTAGACACAACTGCAACAGCCGGCTGTATGTCCCAAGCTGCTCTCTTTTTGTCTCTAATATGGGGTCCACTCATAATGCCATGCAATGTGATAATTGCTTGCAAAAAGACAGACTCTGGAGAAACCCATTTCAGTTTGGTATCCTGCATGAGCTAGGAGAGGCTTTAAGGGACTCCAGCACAAGGGAGTGATCCCATGCCAGGTTATTGGGGTTAGGCGCAGGGGATACCCAAACCAGAAATCCCACTTAACCGTTTAAGCTGGTGAACGCCTAGATAGTGGGCATAAAAGTGTTTGTACTGGCTGCACAAGTTTTGCATCGTGGCTTACATAGTCGAAGCTGTGTGTAGTGGACCCCAGTTAACTTGGTAGCTAACCTTGGGAAGCCTACTGTATATAATGGCAGGGAACTAGACCTCTTGAACGTGCCATATTTAGCCACAGGACCAGTCCTATTCGATGGGAAAGTGATGGGATCCTCTTAAACGTTCTATAAGAAAAGTTATATATTGAACTAAGAGTGAGCAAGTTTTTCCTTCTGTGTGCACAGCTTTATTTTTCCAAGGTAAGACAAACTTTTTTTTTTTTTAATGAAATTGCTCTATGGTACAGTATAACTGATGAAATATAGCAGGTTATTGGTAGAACGTATGTACTGTTACATAATGATGAGAGGTACATAGAAGAAAGAGCTTTCTTTTAATGAAAGAGAAGGCTAATCCAACTGTAGTTGTGGCAGATTATGTGGGTAGCCATGTAAATATCAGGTGAGTAATGCTCCATTTCCAGTACAAGCCAACTGCCTTTTATTGTCACTGTTTAAACCTCAATCAGGCACAGCTCCAGGCCAGTCGCAGTACTTCTGCAATAGAGGATTCCAGATGACAATTACACACAGATTATTTTTTACATGTATTGAATCCAAAGCTACTAACAATTGAAGATATAGTACAAGCATATACACTATAAGGCCATGGGTATGTGGTCCTTCCCCAAACTGTTGTATTACAGTTTCCCTTCACTGGAACTAAGCGGCACAAACCTTTTCCAGTGAAGGGAACTAGAGTGGCCTACACAATGTCCTGACCTAAACCCTGCTGAGAATCTTTGGGATGAACTGAAACTCTGACTGTGGCCCATACCTTCTCTCCTATCATCAGTCTGACCTCACAATGCTCTTATGGATGAATGAGCACAAATCCTCACAGCCACTCTCCAAAATCTGGTGGAAAGCAGGTTATTCAACCCCAAAGGAGGACTAAATCTGGAATAACATGTTCAAAAAGCACATATGAGTGTTATGGTGAGGTGTCCGCAAACCTTTGGCCATATAGCAAAGTTCCATACTAAAATTACACCTGTTCAAATGCCACATACACTATCGGAGCACTTTATTAGGAACACCTGTACAACTAAACATTCATGCAATTATCTAATCAACCAACCGTGTGACAGCAGTGCGATGCGTGAAATGACGCAGATACGGGTAATGTTCACCCGTACGTTCACCCTGATCAACCATCGGAATGGGGAAAACTGTGATTTCTATAACTGCTGATCCCCTGGGATTTTCCCGCACAACCATGTCTACAGTTGACTCAGAATGGTGCAGTAAAGAAAAGAACATCCAGTGAGCAGCAGTTCTGCAGATGGAAACACCTTGTTGATGAGAGAGGTCAAAGTAGAACGGCCAGACAGTTTCGAGCAGATAGAAAGACTACAGTTACTCAGATAGCCACTCTGTACAATTGTGGTGAGCAGAAACGCATCTCAGAATGCACAACACATCAAACCTTGAGCCAGAGGGGAAACAACAACAGAAGACCACGGCGGGTTCTACTTCTGTCAGCCAACAACAGAAAGCTGAGACTGCAGTAGCCACAGGCTCAGCAAAACTGAATAGGTGAAGACTGGAAAAATGTAGCCTGGTCTGTGGAATCTCCATTTCTGCTGAGGAACACAGATGCTAGGGTCAGAATCTGGCGAAAACAGCATGAATCCATATACTCAACCTGCCTGATGTCAACTGTCCAGGCTGGTGAAAGTGGTGTAATGGCGTGGGGAAAGTATTCTTGGCGCTCTTTTGGCCCATTATCACATTTCACATCATGAAAGTGCACCTGAAAATTGTGTGATGCAATCATATCACCGTGGACCAGAATCTCAAAGGAATGTTTCCATCATAATGTGGAATCCATGCCATGAAGATTTGAGGCTGTTTTGAGAGCAAATTGAGGCCATACCCAGTATTAGTATCGTTCCTAATAAAGTGCTCAGTGAGTGCGTATTACCGTGCTTTCCGTTCCATGCAGTGTTAATTATTAATAGTCCTTAGCTTTTGAATGAGGTACATTGTCAGTGCCAGTATTTTGGCAAGCGATAAGCTATTGATAGGAAGTCTAAGGGTCTCCCACCCTGTATTGTTCTCCTTTTCATTTAGGATATCATCTATCTGGCATGAAAACAATACCCTTGTGTTTGCTTCTCAAAGTCATGCCAGCATTCATAGCAGCAGATTCCAAAGCTGAACCATATGTTTAGAACATCTGATGCATGCACTAGCACTAAACCTCTGCAAAATTTAAACAAATGTTGTGACATGGTATTTTATATAAAGCTGCAGCTGTAAGCACTCCTGTAGTCCAATACACAGAGCAGGCACTGTGACAACAAGCTTCCTGTTTTGAAAGTTTGGTGAAGCAGTAAACTGGGGCTAGCTGTAGTTGTAGTCGTTGTGTAAACTGTGAATCGTTGTAATCAGTGTACAGCGTCTCAGAGAAGCACTGCTGTAACATTACACGGAAAAAGTGGATGTATGAACATCTTTAAAGGTAAACCAAACATTTCATTTGCCTCTTTGTTGAGCTAGGTAGTTAGTATTTATAGAAATTCTCTAAAGCAGCATATCAGAGAATACAGCATTACTACTTTAAAAATTCATACTATTCAAAACTAATTTTTGCTTTGATTTCATAGTACCTCCAAGATGATTAAGGATTGGTTTCTCCAGAGTTAGTTTAGCTATGAATTTGTTTTGGGAAGCCGGGGGTACTATAAGCCCACTTGTAAAAGACATTCTTTGCAGTACAGTACTTTGTAAGCAACGTCTGCATATCGACATGTCTTACCACTTTCAAGGCTGGAGATAAACAAGGCGTATATTTATACACAAACCAGAGCACATTTTACAAACTAAAGTTTCCAAAACATGCACTATCAGGGAAGGTGAACTGGTCGTTGCAGTTCATTTAAGGCTGTCCAGAGTTCTTTAACGCCATCCAAGCACACTCGGTGGTAGTGATGAACACTGAAATCTGTAATCAAACATAAATCATCTTGTCATTCCATAGCATGAAAAATCATGTGTCGTTTCACACTTATCTAGATACACATGACATGAATTGTTAAGCATTTTCATCTCTTTAGTTCACCCCATTGGCAACCAAAGCTATTGGCCACAAGTAAAAGTATGCTACAGCCAAGTAGTAACGTGTACAATTTTGCTTTCCGGTCCTTAGTTACCAAACTTGACCAGTTCCAATTTGAAGCGATTGCTTCAGTATTTTCTGAGTCACATAAGATCAAACCAGCCATTTGGACTCGATGCCCAATGCTAGACGTTTTCCCTACTACAGGGATCTAACACAGGCATGTGTTCTAGTGAACCAGGCCAGGTGATACACACATTAGAAAGTATATGCAATTTACTGACAGTGATGACTAATGACGACAATTTATAAAGTGACATTTCACAACCCTCGTCGCGTGTCATTCCGCTACGCCTGGCTCAGGTCTTCAGCTTGAGAACAAGCCTACCAAGACGTTATAGCGGATGTGTAATGGGAAATGTGCAATCCATATATATGGATATACTCCAGGATCAGCTTTGGGAAACCGTGGTATGTCTACTATTGCAACTGCTGGTCTACCAGGGTGCATGACTCAAGAGATTGTGCAAGTGCAGGTAGGTGCACTTGGTGTGTTTTGTAATCTGTATTGGAATGATCAAAAATCCGTTTTTTTGTGTGTTTTTTTTTGGGGGGGGGTTAACGTGTGGAAAGTAGAAGCTGGTTAACAGAGATGATATTACAGCTTTCTCGAGTCGGATCTTACTTGTTCTGTTGACATATTCAGAGAGAATCAGTCTTTATTTCTGTGGAGTCAGATGGCTGGGTTTGGGAACATTTTTTCTTGGTAAACTGAAACTTCATTCGTGGTGGTGAGTAAAAATATATTATAAACAAACCAAAAAAAAAAAAAAACAACTAGCGTGGCCCACTTTTCACTAGGACTCCAGTAGAGGTCCTTCTCCTCAGAGCCTCTTCCGCATCTCTCTCTCTCTCTCTCTCTCTCTCTCTCTCTCTCTCTCTCTCTCTCTCTCGAGCTTGCTCACTTCCTATAGCACGCGCGCCATGAGTGATCCCGTTCTGCACGCTGATTGGCCGAGCGCTTTGTTTGACTGATTTCTCATTGGTCAATGTAATGAGACCACAACGCGCATGCGCCCAAAAAGAGTTCGAGAAGAGGTTGAAATCCGCTCCACATTACAGACCCAGCTGAGCTGTGAGGGGGCGTGGCGTGTCCAGGCAACTAAACTCAAGTCAACTAAACGAACTCTGTGTTCTCCGTTTTAACATGGCTTCAAGTGTACCGCAAAAATACGTGTTTTGTTTTGTTTTGTAGTTCATTTTTTCGCCCTGTCCGACTAATTTGTTTGATCGGGCAGAACATCGAATGAACTGCAGCAGGTAAGAATATTGCGTCATGACTGGAGAGTGCTCGGGTTCGGGTCGTGCTCGGGTTCGGGTCGTGCTCGGGTTCGGGTCGTGCTCGGGTTCGGGTGGACCTCATTCTTCAGTGTACACTTTTAAGAAGGGTTGTTGTTGTTGTTGTTGTTGTTGGTGTGTTTGTTTTTATACCCATGGTATGTGTGTGGAGTGAACAGTACCTGGTGTTTGTCTGCAGAAACCAATCAGTTGGTGCAGATTGAGTACATTTTAAAGGTCTACTTTACTTCCTGTATTCACTTTTCGTTCAGAAACAATGAAACAAGCCTTTCACCTCTGCACCCTGCTCACTGTCCTTTCCTGACAGCTTTGGCTTTTCAAAGATCACTCCTGAAATAAATATACAGCCTGGCAAGCAGAGGATAAGCAAGAGGTTAGAGCTTGATGTGTTTAGATAATAATAATAATAATAATAATAATAATAATAATAAATAGCACTACTAAGTTTGACTATATTCAATTTCTTTTCGTGAGTTCTTTTCCCGGTTTGTTTTATTTATCAGCATGGACCCAGTTTAGAACGATTTGTGATATCTTATGTCCGGCTGAATTTGATGACGATCAAAGATCGCTTTTTCAATAGCTGCTTTCCAGAAGCCCGTAAGGAAAGGCTTTCTTTGCAGTACTGTGTAAGGTTGTTCTTTTGGTTTCTTTTGCAGATCACACTTGCGTTTTCGCAGGCTAGAATTGTACGAGATATGTATTTCTGTTAACATTTCCTTCAAAAAAATAACGCTGCTCAACATGTGTAAACGGAGAATACTTTGGTCTAGACGTGTAACGAGTATCTCTTGGCCGTGCGGGCGTTTCTGCTTTCTCCCTAACGTGCTAATGCATCGTTCTGTTTTGTGTTTGAAAAACAGAGTTCTGCACGTCTTGAATCCTTGACCGATGCCATCTTCCATCATGCCTGTGGACGTGGCCATGAGAATCTGTCTGGCACACTCTCCGCCCCTTCGCAGCTTCCTCGGTTCCTACGAGAGCTGTAAGTCCAGAAACTTGGTCAAGCCATTCAAACCACTGAGATCATGCATCAGCTCGAAGACCAAGGTGGAAGCGACCAACCGAGGATGGAAAAGTCCCAAAGGCAAAGGCAAGAAGAGAGTGGTCTTTGCTGACTCCAAAGGCATGTCACTAACGGCGATCCACGTGTTCAGGGAGTTCGAGGAAGACTCGCTCTTGCCACCAGACTTGCAGTTCGAGATGGCGGACTTGGAGGATGCCATTGTGGGCCTAAAGGTGGAGAAGGAGAGGAGTTTTGTTTTGGACTTCCCCCAGCCTGCTGTAGACTACCTGGACTTTCGGAACCGACTCAAGAAGAACCTGGTGTGTTTGGAGAACTGTGTCATCCAGGACAGATCCCTTATGGGCACGATAAAAGTTAGCAACGTGAGCTTCGAGAAGTCTGTTCATGTCCGGATAACGTTCGATTCATGGAAAAGCCACAAGGACGTTCCTTGTGTGTATATGAACAACGTTTATGGGTGTGCGGACATCGACACGTTTACCTTCACCGTCGATCTGCCGAGTTCAGTGCTGCATGAGGATCAGGTCTAGTTCTGCATCTCCTACACCACTCACGATGAGACACGCTGGGATAATAACGATGGGAAGAACTACAGGTTGGTACACGTCGATAATGATGGCAATCAGACCAAACACGACACTCAGAAAACGGCGTATGAACCCGGAAGCACCAACAAAAGGCCTGAGATGGAGTTTGATCAGTTTGGGAGCCCGAGGACCTCTAGTGGTTTCTTTCCAGAGTGGCAGAGTTGGGGGCGAATTGAGAACAACTCCCCCTACTGGTGAGGGTAGATGCTGCCATAAAAATCGAATACCTTTTTAGGAGGAGGTGCTAGAAATATAGAATTGACTGATGTAGCATGAGCTCATACTAGTAAAAAAAAAAAGCTAATAGGGAAAAAGTTTGAGACAAAATTAATATTGCGTCAAATGAAATGCTGAGCTCATCACAGCGATCATATTGGATATATTCCTTGTTCGTACAAACTGTCCGGTGTTGATGTTCAGGATTTTGGCAGATTTAGAAGTTGATTAAATGATCATTTTGAGTCAAATGCTAACTATTTTAACACTATATAATGGAATCTAACTTCTCTGATTTTTCTGTGCACTAAAGCAGGTGAAGTTCTGTCGTGAAATAGATTTCCTTTTTTCGATTAGATTTCCTTTTAGAAAAATTGTGGCATTATAGGAACCTTTTTTTTTCTTCAAGGACAAATTGCACCTCTAAAAACATCATTTTTTTTTTCTTCTTCTTTAAAAAAACGGAAACAAATTGCTCTGAAGACCTCGCCATCGCGCTGGCGTTTCTGTTGAATAGACTTCACGAGTTATTCTGTTCGACTGCTCTGTGTGCACCATTGAGAGAAAGAATCCATTTCCCCGTGGTGACTCTGAAACACGGTCCATTCAACAACGGTGGGAAGAGGTCTCGTCCGTCCGTCCGTGTGCAGCGTGACTGACCGTTCGTACGGATGTGCTTCCATCGACACACGAGTAGGGGAATTTGCACTGTGTAAGATGCCTTTAAACTAAACGGCGTGAAAGTGGAATAATTTAGTACACCATCAAGGTGCTTCATATTGAAGTTTTAAGTATTTTCGTTAGTACCATCTTATTGGCCACTTTGCAGCTGAAGCAATAATCTAAAAGTTGTACGTTTTGGGCGCCTGTGTAATATACTGCTGATCATTAAACATCGTTATCCACGCACCTCTTCCTTCTTCCATTCAGTTTGGCTGTCTTTTCACTGCACGTGCATTTGACTTGTCGCCATGTCTCCTCCATGTTTGCTGCTGCTTTTTGTTTTTTTTTTTAAATGCCAGTGTTCTCTCTGAATTGTTTCATCGATGTGCGAGATGAAGTAGTAAGGGATATTGAATGTTACTTAATGCAAGTGTTGGTAAGTGTAGTAACACACAGATCACGGTCTGTGAAGGGGTTGGGTATTTGAGATTAGTTATTGCGTTCCTCATGTTTGCTTCCTGTCTTCCATTAGCGGGGGAAACGGTAGTCTGGTCAATGTGAATGATTGCATGAATGTGAATAATTTTAATGCAAATGGCTGACATTTGTTAGCTCCTGCTTATTTTAGAGATGGAATATGTATGTTGATTGTATAAAAGGGCTGGAAACGATGGTGTTTGTCTGTGGAATTTTCTACTGTAAGGAAGGGTGTCCGTCCGTCTGTCCACTTATTATTTAATTCTGAGTTCCTTTGAGAAAGAAATTGAATAAATGCAATGTTTCTACCATGAACAGTTTCTGCCTCTGTTTATTATATCTTGACTGTCATTAAGGTAAGGATTTGAACCACAGGCAACAGTGCGTACAAGCTCGTAAGTGACCCCGTTGCACGAGTGCTGCGATTCGGCCGTAGACCGGTCCCTCCAGGGTTTTGCGACTGGAGAAATGCAAAATGAAGCCAATTTGGAGGAGCTTGCAATTTTTCACAATTATTAGATTTTCTGCATGTTTGGGCCAAGATGCTCCATGTAGGGGCGGCTGTGGCACAGATGGTAGAGCGGGTTGGCCACCAATCGTAGGGTTGGAGGTGCGATTCCTGGCCCGGGTGACTCCGCATGCCAAAGTGTCCTTGGGCAAGACGCTGGTAAATGGTAAATGTGCACTTATATAGTGTTTTTATCCAAAGTGCTTTACATTGTCTCTCATTCACCCGTTCATACACACACACACACACACACGCTATTTACCATTTATGGGGTCGTCAGCATGTCCGACCTCTTCGATTCATGTGCGTCAGACAGCTAAATGTCTCATTTACCAGCAACCATCACTGCGGAATACATTTGGTGCAATTCAAAAAAAGCACAAAGAACTCTGCAAATTGCATCGCAAATGGAAAAAAAACCTAAAATGAATGAAAACAGCATGGCAAGCATAGTAAAATAGCGTGATCGTGAGTGTAATATTGCTTTTAGACAAAAGTTCTATAAGCAAGAAATTAATCTCAAGTAACTGACATTTCAGGCAAATCTAGCCCGATATTCCGTATGTGCTTTTCTGCTAATGAAAATGGTTTCCGAAGAAGCTGCCGTTGAATACGGAGGTAAGTGTAGTAACCGCTTCAGTGTAAGGAACTATTGCTCGAATTGGAAGTTTATGCTGTGAACTCAGAGTGCTGCAATTGGAGTGATGCAGTGCTGTTATACTAAACATCAGCGCTCTTGGAACACCATTTGTCCAATCAGAATTAGTGGAACTGAGCTAACTCGTAATAATTTGTAAACTATTCTTTTTCCTCATTTCACAATATGCCATAGGATGTTTCGGTGGCAGTAACAAATGCAAAAGGATACGTATTCACGTTCCATCTCATTACAAGTCTTTTTACGGCAATGTAGCATATTCTGGCAAGCTACGCCGGTATCTATTTAGTGTAAACCGATCTAAACGACTTAATTTAGTTTGATTGGGCGTAATTAACGTACGTCTCATAGCTGGGTTGGTTGTGTTTACTTGGTGTCGATGATATTCAGTAGAACTGACCTGGTGTTATGCTTTTAGGGAATCAGATGGTTTTAAATGGAGGAATGTGAGAGAAAAGAGGGGGTAAAAAGCTAAAGGCTTCTCTGTATGGAAGTTGAAATATAGGAAATCTAGATTATGACCGTTTATTAGATTCACAACGATATTTCATGTTTGCGTCTGTAGCAGAAAAGCTCTGTTTTCGTACTTGGGTGTGTATTTCCTAACAGGAAGCTGCATCACTGATGGTGGTCAGTGTTAACACTTCCACGCTGGCCTCATTTACTGTAACGCGCATCTGTATTTCCCGTCCGAATATTTCATTCACCAGGGTGGCTCAGAGGGCAGTGTCGAATACTGAAATAAAGTCATGACTGCTAGTCAGGGGTGCAGTAGATCTAGAGCCTATCCCGGGATAAAGTGGGTACTGAAGAATTGTTTTCAATATTTGATCCCGATATTTTACAGAGAATACTTTAAAAAAGTCGATAGTGTGTGATGGTCCTGCAACAAGTTCCAATTAATATTCCAATACCAGCATAAAGCCTGTGAAACCTGTTTTAGTCCTACTGGACTTGGAGATTATTAGAATAGTCCTCTGACAAACCAATCCAGACTCTCGACCTCTCCCACATTCTTTCATATTGTTAAGCTATGCTTTACTGAGAGTTGTCGAATTGGATATGACACACTGGCAGACAAAAAATGGATTCAAATTCCTTCTATTATATTGCGGTTGTTAAATTGTCTGCTTCAATCTTAGATGAGGTGAAGTGTAATGATCCGTTTGTTTACGCAAAAAACGATCAAAATATTCATGAGAGAATTTGAGGTAAACTGTGAGGTTGTTTCACGACAGTAGTTTGACTATACCTCCAGCCAGTCTGCGAATTTATTGACTACACTGACTAGAAATAATCTATTATTAATATTAACATCTTAAAGCTTATTCCCATCCAGAGTGTACTCCTGCCCTTCACCCAGTGTTCGCTGGACTGGCTCTGGATTCACCACGACTTTGACCATGTGCGTTCCCTGAACGTGAACGAACAAACGTAAGCCGTCAACACTATAAGACAGAAAATATCTCACGGTGATGATAAATTCAAAACGGCAATATATACACGTTATTAGGAACACCGGTACACCTACATATCCATGCAGTGATGTAATCATTCGATCGTGTTGCGGCAGCACGATGCGTATAATCACATCGAACATCAGAATGAAGGAAAAGTGTGATCCCTGTGATTTTAACCATGGCACGGTTGTTGGTGCCCGATGGGCTGGTTTGAGTATTTCAGAAATCTCCCAGGAATTTCACACACGACAGTGTCTAAAGTTTAAACAGAATTGTCCGGAAAATAGAATACTGTTACCCAGATGAGGACGGGTTCCCTTCTGAGTCGGGTTCCTCTCAAGGTTTCTTCCTCTAAAAACATCTTAGGGAGTTTTTCCGCGCCACCGTCGCCACTCAGTGGCTTGCTCAGTTGGGATCAATTCTATTTATGTTTCTCTCTGTTTTACATCTGTTTCTATTTCTGTAAAGCTGCTTTGAGACAATGACTATTGTAAAAAGCGCTATACAAATCAAATTGAATTGAATTGAAATACGGTGAACAAGCGACATTTCTGTTTGTGGAAATGCCGTGCTGTGTAGAGAAGTGAGAGGAAAATGGTCAGATTGGTTTGAGCTGCCAGTAAGGATCTAGTAACTTATGTAATCACTCTTTACACCTGTGGTGAGCAGAAAAGACGAGCTACAACAGAAGAAGACCACACTGGGTTCCTCTCCTGTCAGCCAAGAACAGGAATCTCAGGCGATCATGTGCACAGACTCACCCAAATTAGACAGTTGAAGATTTAAACAAACAAACAAATAAATAAATCACCTGGTGCTCCCTGGGATAGGCTCCAGGTTCCCCGCAACCCTGAAGAAGGAATAAGCGGTAGAAGATGGATGGATGAAAAAAATCACCTGGTCTTTTTCCAGTCTTTAACTGCCACTCACTCACTCACTGTTTATACGTTTAAGACAAAGGGTGGATATTTCTATCGCGTTCGGAACAGATGAGGCGGACATTTGAACTCATTTTAAGTTGTTGATCTTTGTCGGTTTGTTTATTTTCAATAATATGGTAATCTTAATATTGCCATACGTAATGTGCTCAATTCGTTTGCACTTGTTCCAGGGATACGCGCCAGATCGATCTCGACCCTTAACAGAGTAAAGTGGTTACACAACAACAAACGAATGATCGCTGGAGTATGAGGCAGAACCAGAAAGGAGTTCAGCTATGTGTGTAACACATCCTGTGATTAATAGGTACTGATGTCAATTCTGCTGGGTGACTCGTTTCAGAATAATGCGAGCAGTTGCATCAGAAACGTGTGGCAGCGTTTATGCTAACTGCAACCAACAGCAGTCTGTTAGTGTTAACCCGACGTGTTAATATCAGAAAATACGTAGGTGAGCATGGCCAGACCTGTCATTCCTCACGCTACGTGACTACTATTGCGTTTGAAGTGTGTCAGCCACATCTGTATACCTACGGTGCACGTACACACACACACACACACACACACACACACACACACACACACACACTCTGCACAAAAAACAAACAGGGAAGTAAAACTGCCAACCATTGATCTGAGTTTAAACATGAACGACCCCGGTAATGACTTTTGTACTGCTCCTGATACAGGATGCTTTAAATCAATATAACCGGAATATTCCCACTCTACTGCACCAACTGTGTAACTGAATACTCACAATAAACTATTGTTCTTTCATTTATACATATAGTGATTATTGTAGTGTTATTTACTCCATGAGGGTGTGTGTGAGTCCTCGGTTCTGCTCTTTACCGAGCGAAGATTTGGTGGATAACACCATGTTATGTTAGGCGGCATGTGTAAAGTAGGACACCCAGTGAGACTAGCACAGGCCAGAGCAGACCTGCTTTTCTAACCCTGTATGTCAGGATCATTAGAGATCCAGCACAGGCTCACGGATGTGGCCCGTGTGCGTCACAGTCGCATTGTCCTCACACGGCTATCCGGATTAGGGGACGTTAATCCAGTGCTAGATGGCTTCTGTTGCTTCATCGAGGCTTCAGATAAAGAGGGATTTCACAGTGCCTCTGTGGGGGATGAAGAAACTCCAGCAGCATACAGTACTGTATACACACTTAGAACAATTTCGAATGTTCTTTAGTTGTCCTTCTGGAGCGCCATCAGAAATGGCCCTTAAAGAACCCTAATTATTGAAAGAACCACTGAGAGTGTGTTAACATTGCTAAGAATCTCTGAAGATGTTAATGGTTAACCTTTTTTTTTATATATAGGTATTGCTGGATTCCCAAATCTGATTGGTCAGAAGTTGTTCCAGCTGAGAAACACATCACAGTTTTATATGAATACTTTTTTCTATAGTCAACTTACACAGGGACTTGATTATGGTGCAGCACATAATCTGAGACTACTAATGTTGTAATTTATATATTTAACTGGTTTAGTGGTTAGCACGGTTGCCTCGCACCTCCGGGGTTCGATTCCTGCCGGGGCTGTGTGTGTGTGTGTGTGTGTGTGTGTGTGTGTGTGTGTGTGTGTGTGTGTGTGTGTGTGTGTGTGTGT
>JAOUWY010000078.1:19233681-19245389 GCA_025728095.1 Prietella phreatophila | reverse complement strand
AACCTACTCAAAAAGCAACGCGTAACACTAGCTGTAGCAGGTTGTAACAATAGGAGAAAAACTATAGCTCACACATTTCCATTAGAGCTTTAATCAACAATGGACTGAACAGATGAACAATATGAATGTATTTTGTTTTTTGCAGTGTGTTTGTGTGCATGGTTATGTTTTTGACAGTGAAAATCCTTTTGAGTTGTACCAATGCTGTATTTGAATGTAACTATACAAGCAAAACAATGTGAGTTCCAGTTAATGTGTATGGGTGCATTTTTGGGGGTGTTTTATTTTTGTTTATTTGTTTTGCTTTTAAAAAAATCATTTTTCCATTGAGGTGAACTCAACATGCTGAACATTCCTTTATATGAGTGTTTAATCTAATTCACAGTGATAACAGATGTATGTCAGCATTGGAATGGAACACAGTTTCTCTTCTAAAAATTCCAGCTTAGTCAAACTGGCTACCAGCTGCCAAAAACAGGTCGAATTGGTTGGAGTTTTCCAGCAGGGTTGTGAAGTTTATAATGGTGGAATGGTGCTATTATCCTAATCCTACAATCCTAATGACAACCCAGTCACCCACACATTACATAACTTCCTTTATTGGTTTCACTCACTTCCTTTCGATGTGTAAGTGTTTTTTCCCCTCGGTGAATAGGCTCATCAGATGCGTTATCTGGTGTGACAAAATTCATGGGTAAGACTGGATAAATTAGCTATACTTGGGTCAGGGATGACATAATTTCCTAATTTCAAAATATATAATCAGTTACAGTGCCCTCCACTATTATTGGCACCCTTGGCAAATATGAGCAAGCAAAGGAGGCTGTGAAAAATTGTCTTTATTGTTTAACCTTTTGATCTTTTGTTAAAAAAAAATCACAACAATAATCCATGCTCTCACTTGCAAACAAGACAAATAATAATAATTGTTAAATATATGTGAGGCACAATTAATGGCACCCCTATGAATTCATATGAGAAAAATATATTTGAAGTATATTCCAACTGATATTTAAAACAATTTTAATACACCTGGGTGAATAGGAACAGGAAAATGTTCAACCATGATTTCCTGTTACACAGGATTATAAATATGAGGTAACACATAGGCCAAATTCCCAAAGTCAGACATCACAATGGGTAAAGCCAAGGAATATTGCTGTGCTGTACGGCAAAAGGTTGTTGAGCTTCACAAATGGGAAGTGGCTATAAGAAAATAGCACAGGCATTGAAAATGCCCATTTCCACTATCAGGGCAATAATTAAGAAATTACAGTCATTCGGAAATGTTATGAATCAACATGGAATTGGACGTATGTCTATATTGTGAAGAACTGTGAAGAGGATGGTTTGAGTGGCTAAAACATTTCCAAGGATCACAGCTGGAGAATTTCAAAGTTAGTTAGTTGCGTTATTCACTTTAATCTGTACAGTGTCGAATAATACACCATGATATACGACACAATGACTTGAAAAAATCAGAATTATTTGAAAAAAAATTTTTATGGACAGGCAAAAAGGTGGGGCGAGCCTGACACAGGTTTCTGCAGGTGAATGTCAGCTGTTTTACAGCTATATAGCGGATTATTTGTTGTCTTCTTTCTTTTTCATTCTACAGATTGTCACGGATGCTGCCACTACTTTTTAAAAAGTCAAATATGACAAGTAATATTCAAATCCGACAGGTGGCGATATTTAGCCTACTTTATTCAGCAGGTTCTGCACTGCCACACATAATTTAATTTAGGTATTTAGTACAGCAGATTTTAGCTCAGTAAATCTGAGTGTATAAAATCTTTTACACTCAGACTGTATACACTCTCAGAAGAAATAGAGCTAAACTGTACCTTTCTTTGTCAATGTATGTTCAAGGATATATATTTTGTACCCGTTATTTCCCCTGTGTATGTAGTGCACCTTTAAATAAATAAAAAAAGTCAATTAAAAGAAGTTACTAATGTAGTTTATATAGTAAAGGTTTAAAAGTACAGCATGTGCACATTTCTAGTTAAAACATACATACTAATGGTTAAAAAATAAAGTACCCGTGAGGCTAAAATCTCAGCAGAATGGAAAGGTACAGTTTAATTTTATTCTATTTTTAATCTGAGAGTGTATAACATTATGGTTTTATGTAAACTGTTAGCTAGTTTTGTGTTTACACTTTACATTGGCCTTTTTATGATCATGTCTAAACACTTTACTCATAGAATACCACTATTTGTAAACAACCACAATAACTATATTAGCTAGTTGGTACGCAACACGTAATTTCCCGCTTCAAAGCAAGAATTAGGCAGTCTGGTGAGCTATTTACTGAGGCAGGACCAGGCAATTCCAGTCGAAAGATCCACGAAGAGAAAACAAAGTGATCAAAGACATAGTGACGTCTGACTGACTGGAATTTCCAACAGGAAGCATTTACTTTCGGAATATGGTGAGTACAGGGGGTGTAGCTGCAGATAAATACTCAAGCAGCAGCTCACAATCTCACACACACAGAGCAACATGTCTCAGCTCACACAGGCACAGAGCAACATGTCTCAGCTCACACAGGCACAGAGCAATATGTCTCAGCTCCAGGGAATCTGGAACTGTATCCTACAGTACGAGACCTGGTTACGGTCTCCCCTTTTCCCTGTTCTGTTTTCACTGGCAGTCTACTTAAGCTTCTGTTTACCGTTTGTGCTTCTGGACCTCCTGTCCTCCAGAGTGGAGCTTGTGAGGAGATACAAAATCCAGCAGAAACCAGTGACCTTGAGGATGATGTGGACCTGTCTGGCTCTCTCCCTCTACAATCATGTGGTGTACATCTTCCCGCTGAGCGTGCTGCACTGGTACTGGAGACCAGTCATTTACCCAGCAGAGGCTCCCAGGTTCCTTGAAGTCATCGGGCATTTGGTGAGCTGTTTGCTGCTCTTCGATTTCCAGTACTTCATCTGGCATGTGCTGCATCACAAGGTGCCATGGCTGTACCGCACGTTCCACAAGGTGCACCATAAGCACACGTCCACCTTCGTCCTCACTACAGAGTACTCGGGTGCTTGGGAGACGCTCTCGCTCGGCCTCTTTGCGGCGATGAACCCCATGCTGTTGGGCTGCCATCCGTTCACTGAGATGCTTTTTCATATCCTGAACATGTGGCTGTCAGTCGAGGACCACTGTGGGTATGACTTGCCCTGGGCCACACACAGACTTGTTCCTTTTGGACTTTATGGAGGTGCGCCACATCATGACCTTCATCACCAGAAGTTCAAGGCTAACTATGCTCCATACTTTACTCACTGGGACAAGCTGTTCGGGACACTTCACTCAGAGTGAACAGGCAAAGAAGGACTTTTAGATCACAATATTATTTTGCATCAAAATGATCTCAGAGACTTTTTTGGATTCAATGAATTTACAACATTAAATAATTTATTATTATTGTAAACCAGCTAAATGTTATGCTATTTATTGAAAGTAACTTATGAAACTGAGTGTGAATTTTGACATGTTTCTACATATTTAACTGGTATCTATGAAGTGTAATTTATATGGCTTGTTTTGCTTGTTGACCAATAACAAAATGCCATAAACTGTATTTAAAAAAGCCCTTTGAACATGAAATATAATGTATGTTTGTACATGTTTCAGAAGAATCTGAATTGTTATTATCAGATTGATATAACTGGGGTTTCATTTCAGCACACAGAATAATTTAAATATAGAATAATTTAATCTGACACTAAATGTGATTCTACAGCTGCATGTGTGGGTTATTACAGCTGCCATTATGCGAGTGGGAAGGTCTGGGTGGTCAGTTCAGGTTAATTACAGACATTGCAAACTATACATTTGTTAATTCTTTGTCAGGTTTAAAGATCGTGAAGGATCGTAGACAAGGCTCAGACTTGGTATTTTAGCTTTGATCTTAAACTACATAAAAAAGTACTGTACACATTTATCTTGAAATTATACAACAAGGCATCCGATTAGAGCCTGCACGTTTTCTTCATTTTAATTACGAAAGGCACCTGGTTACAACCATAGGAGTAGTTTTAACACAGCAGCAGCAGCTCAGCTGTGAATTGACATCCAAAACTGCCAGAGAGCTGCAGTTGGACCCTTGATTAAGCTCCTAACCCTTAGCTCAAAATCTGCATTCATCTGCACTTGAATAAAAGTGAAAATTGCATACTTTCAATCATTCCCTGATCTTGAGGAACTTCTTTGTCCTGACCATGGTTATGGGTCTAACCTTGGATTTTCAGCATATAGTTGGAAGACTGGGTACATATATTTTTATAATAATAATAATAATAATAATCCATCCATCTTCTACCACTTACTCCTTTTCAGGGTCACAGGGAACCTGGAGTCTATCCCAGGGAACAGCGGGCACAGGGCAGGGTACACCCTGGACAGGGTAATAATAATAATAATAATCATCATCATCATCATCATCATCATCATCATCATCATAATTAAGGGTGTTTCAAAATCTCCATATATAGAAGAACTTAACAATTTTCAGCAAAATGTAACTTTATTTACAAAACATCCTCTACACAATTGCCATTTCTTTGTAAATAAACATATTTCCCAACTTTGGATCCCAGCTTGGCAACAGTGTTTTGTGTGATGTGCTTGTCATGTTTCCTGTTAAAGTCCATCGCAACCTTGTGACAGCTTCCCAATCCAGCCTTGAAAAAGATCTCAACACGTTCTCATTTTATAACAAACTAAGCATGCAAAATGCAAAATTTGGAAGACATTTTGCTAATAATAATAATTATTATTCAGTCCCTATGTCTGGAGACTTTGTGGACACCCTGTATAATAGTACACACAGTAGAATTAATTAATTTATTTATTTTTGATCATTTTTATAATAACCCCATAATCACTTTATCTGATGTCACCCATTAGAGGATGGGTTCTCTTTTGAGTCTGGCTACTTCCTCATGTAGTCTCAGAGTTTGAGTTTCAGAATGAGTTTCTCATTGGAAATGACTATGAGTTTCTCTTTCCGACTCTCACCTCTGGTTTGAGATCTAAATATAAATCTGAATACAGATGTCTGTAAAGCTGCTTTATGTCAATGGCTATTGTTAAAAGCACTATACAAATATTGTTTAGAAAGGAAATGTGTGCTTGAGGTGAGAATATTCACTTTCATCCCACAAAGTCTGATTTGGAAATGGACCTCTTCAGAAATCTTTTAAGTCCTTCTCACTTTCAGGAACACTGTTGTGATGCCAATATATATGTATTATTTCATTCAAATTTTAGACTTCTACCACTTGCAAAGAACATTAAAGTACCTGTGTTTTCATGTAACAAATAAATGGTGAAGAATCGTATTAATTACAAATCCCTTTTAAAGAATAGCCTTTCTGAGCTATATTTAATTTAGAAAGCAGACGTAGCAAATTTCACACTTCCTCTTTCCAGCCCCATGTCTGTGTTTTGGCGTTTATTCTGCTATGAGCATTATTGCGCTGTTTCTTTATTACAATCTCTGAGCTACGGACTTGCAGCATAACTTAAAACATAAATTTATGTGTGCTTCTGGGGAAATAAGATGTGCAGGAGCTGAACCACACATTAATGCATAAACCAAATAAACTACATTAACTGAAGCCAAAGTCCTAGACAAAGAAGAAGCCCTTATTTGTCACATATACATTACAGTACAACTAAATTCTTTTCTGTACATATCCAAGCTAGTTAGGTGCCATGATATGATGGTCCTAGAGAAGAGAGGGTTAACAGCCTTGCTTAAGGGCCCAACAGTTGAACTGGCCCTTCTGATCAGTAACTTAACCATTGAGCCACCACTATGCAAATAGATCATAGTTTAAGGATTAAGGAAAACCAACTGAAAGTGTAATGCTCAACTGCAACAACAATACAATGTTCATATTTAGCTACATTTAAACCATTTGCTCAATGTATTCACATAATCAACAAAATCATTAAATAAAAGTAAAAACACTGTCATCACCAGAAGGTTTACCAAAGCTCAGTGGCCATGTACCGTTCCTTGTTTTGAACAGGTTCCTCATTTTGCATCCCCTGCTGTGAGAAATCAAACTATTGACTCACTACCAAATATTTTATGGTAGAAATGCACATTTCAGGATCTTAGCCCTGTGACCAATTTTCCGTCATGCCTTTGAACTTCACTCTTATTTGCAATACTTTTTTCTATGAATAATGACTTAAGTGTTACTACATCCTTCAGAAGGAGTTACTAAGTATTTGGAACTGTATTCTAAAGTGAAAATCATTTTAACTCCCTAGTAATGACTCTAGTGCTACCAAATCCTTCAGAAGGAATTACTAATCAAAACCTTACAACAACCTTACAACGACTTCAGTGTTTGGTTGCACATGACATTTATTCATCATCACTGGGGGAAATTGCATGATCGTACATTTTTATTGTTTCTGTTCACTCGATCGTTTACATATTCGCATATTGGTAATCACTACATATTAAGACTCAGACTCAATTTATGTTTCATTCAAGTACTTTATTCATTCCAGTGCACCATTTAACTAGTTGGAGTGCGCACATTCTCGTTTATGTTGTACTGTACACTCTTTTGTTAATACTGTTTTCTTTGAGTTAAGTTGCCGTTGTGTTGGATGATCTGAGGAGTCGATGGCTGGTGTATAGTTGTCTTGCGTAATCTCCGATGGGGCCTGTGCGCATTAAAAGCCGACACTCCACATTCACTGCCGTTTTTGGTCCTGACAGTGCCAAGAGGCAGACTGACTGTGGAGAGAATGGGATGTTTTGTGTTTCTTTATTTATTTTTCTTGATATATTTGTTTCTATCTTTATTTCAGTTATTCAGCTGGCCTTGTCTTTAATGTTGTACTTTGAAGTTTGTAGTGTTTTGTTTCCCCTCTGTGTGTCTAAAGTGGACTTTTACCACCTCTGTTGATTTATTTGGTTGGTTCTGTTCAGTTCTCAGTTATTTGAGTTTTGTTCTGTTCAGTTCGTAATGAACTGAATATGATGTGGCCCGCATTACAAGTTGACCTTTTTTATAAGCCTAAATATTGATTTTGATCATTTGAATTTAATTTGAATTATTTGTAAACATATATTTTGATTCATTAGACACTTTTTTGCCGAGGAAACTGTGTCCCTTGTGCCTTGACTGCCCTGGTCTCTCACAAACTGCTTACTCAAGTCTGCTATTACCTATTGATTATGTCAACAATCTTGTCTATTCATTAACAGTAGCGGTTTCGCACTAATTATTGAACTATATATAGTTTCTTAGTGGTTCTCTGGGAGGCATGAAAGAAATAGTAGTTATTGATTAACTAATAGTGAACTACTGTATACGTCTGTGTGCTAGTTGCTATTACTTTCTAGTTAGCTTATTGTAGTTACTAGAAAGTTAATATTGCATTAATCATTTCTTCCTGTGTAGTTAATCATTAATGACGGATCTGTATTCTAAAGTGTTACCACAACATGTTCGAATTTTCTTGCACATTTGCACCGTTGCACAGTAACTGGACAATGCTAGGTGGTTAAGGAATTCACTGTGGTTTAAAGTTCTACCTATTGTACAAAGATAGTTTTCGGGAATAGAACTTCTTGATATTGGGCATTTACTGTTAATATGGCAGCACTGCAGGTAAATATGCCACCTCTCAGCTCTAGTGTTCCTAGTTCAGCCCTGAGCTGGTTCACCATGTGTCCATGTCAGTTTCCTCTGGCTTCTCTGGTTCCCTCAGTGCCCTTTGATGAACCAGCATCCTTCATGCCCAGAGTTCCAGGGATAGGCTCTGAACAAACCATGACCATGAACAAGACCCTGACCTAACCAAAGCAGTTACGGAAGATGAACGATTTTAAATATAGGTGTCATGGCTGACAAAATATCTTTAAGGTTTATTTGTCTAAGTTCAAGTTCAAGTGGTTTTATTGTCATTTCAACCATATACAGTAGGTACAGTACACAGTGAAACGAAACAACTTTATTCTAGGACCATGGTGCTACATAAAATAACACACTAACCATATGAGACAACACAGAACTAAATAAGAGCTACAAACAGTCTACATAAAGTGCGCATGCAGACATGGAAAGTGTTTACTCCTGTTTTTCTGTCCTGAGTCTTATAAGACAGTTACATCAGAAATGCACAACAGGATCTGCAGGAAAATATCTGTTCTTATCTAACATATACAGTAGCATATTTACCTCCCACTGGTTTCATACCAGATATATTTCCAGACAGTGGTATCATGTTCCGAAGAACTGATAAAGAACCATTTTGGAGTGGTGAAACGTCACGCACGTTGAGTTGCAAAGATTTAAGAGATTACTCTAATCATACTCGTTATAGTTAATAGTTAATTTTCCTGCATAGATATCAAATAACTATGAAACTGTACTATAAATTCAAAGGGAACTTTGAAGAACTTCCCAATGTATCAGCATGTTGCTTACATTGGGCTAACCACCATGATGCCAGTTTTATAACATTTTATTTATTTAGGAGAATGGCGATATGATGGGTAATAACAGATAAGCCAAAAAAAGAGCCCATTCCCACTAAAATGTTGTTGCTCTCTATTGTCTGGAAGTGCAGAAGAAACTTCACAATTATGAAAATTTGCTACCTCATTGAACAACAGTGGAGCTCCTCACTTTCAAATAAATGTTATGGTAAATGTGCACTTATATGGCGCTTTTATTCAAAGTGCTTTACATTGTGTCTCATTCACCCATACAATCACACACCAATGGTAGCAGAGCTGCCATGCAAGGCGCTAACTTGTCATCGGGAGCAACTTGGGGTTCAGTGTCTTGCCCAAGGACACTTCGGCATGTGGGGTCACCCGGCACGGGAATCGAACCGCCAACCCTACGATTAGTGGACAATCCGCTCTACCACAACCGCCCACTTTCTATTTGTTACCCTGTCCCCATACATTTTTTTTATATATGAAGAAAAATTATGTTAAGAAGTTTCACCTCCATGTAGGTACAAGTTTATTTCTCAACAAAACACAAAGAGATGTGGCTGACTGGTTGTACTTTCAAACTAAGCTAAATGTGAATGAAGATTAAGTGTAGTGGCACAGTGTTAAAACCAAGCAGAGCCTCATATGTCCAAGGCATATGGGTCAGTGATCCATCTAGCCACAGTTAACCATACAGACAAACCAGACAAACCTCAGTGTCTGTGTCTGAGGCAGTTATAAAGGAAAACAAAAACCTTAATGTTGGAAATGTTCACAATGTTCTAAATATAACAGCCACAGTATCAGTACTCTATCACTATCTCAAGCTGTTAAATCCATCTTTCTTAGTAATTATTGTAATGGGGACAATAGAAAGGCCCACAGTGACAGTGGGAACTGCATAACTGAGGAGTTAAATAAAAGAATACATAGGGTAAAGTTTTGCTCATGGTTGTTTTCATATACTGCAACAAACTGTTGTCCTGTCCAGGTTGTGTTCCTGCCTTAGGCCCAGTGTTCCCTGGATCAGTTCTAGATCCAGCAAACTACTGACCAGGATAAAGTGGTTACTGAATTCATAAATTAATATTCAGATATATAACTAGAGGTCTTGATTAATTGTTAGTGATGGAGAGATAAAACAGTTATTAAATGAAAAGAAAACATTGGAAATCTGTCATCAGACTTCAGGGGCGGCCGTGGATCAGATGGTAGAGCGATGGTAGGTGGTTGTCCACTAATTCCAAGGTTTGCGGCAACCGCAAGTTGCTCTTGATGGCAGGCTAGCAGCTTGCGTGGCTGCTCTGTGTGTGTGTGTGTGTGTGTGTGAATGGGTGAAAGAGAAACAGTGTAAAGCGCTTTGGAGTACTGCTAAAGTTTTAAAAACGCACTACATCTCGTAACTGCAGACCATTTCTATTTACCAATAATAAGATGAAAATTTAAAGCAATTGTCTTCAGTGTCCCACTCACGCTTTAAATGGCTTCTATGCCATTTATGTGTGTATGAGTGTGAGTGTGTGTCTGTCATCCTATCTAAGACCTGCCTTGTGTCCTGAAATTCCCAGATGGGGAATTTCCATTGACCTTATTCAGGATAAAGTGGTCACTGGAGAATGCTTGAAGGGATTCCAGATGCCGATTTCAATAGCTAACAGTACAATGTTTAGTTATGACTTTGTTTGCATGGCGTGAGGTTTCAGCAAAACACAAGTGTGTTTCAGTTACTCGATATGAAGTCTGATCTACTTTATCAGTTTGCTTTTTTTTTTAACCTCTAATGTTTTTTCATACTCACAAACAAGCTCTTGAAAAGTGGGTAAATGGGCCTGCCAGAACATCAAGTAAAGCTCTTGCGCAGCATGACTGAATACTAACAACCTTCTAAAGACAGATCTACCACTCTAAATATAGCTGTAAAAAACATTTGAAGAAACATATCTTGGCTGATTGACTGAAATAAATCAAATATTTGTATAATTGTGTTGCGTGACTGAGGGCTTTCTTTAAAAATAAGTGGAAAATCTTTCAAACCTACACAGCATATGACATTTTATGTGAACATTTAATTGAGCAGGCTGTGATTTTTAAATAATAAATTGAAGTAGCTTGTAGCATTTGCTGAGGCCACCCACACATGCACACACACAGACGCACACAGACGCACACACAAAATACCCAGGCATTCCTGGGTAACTTCAGGTCAGCTGTGCATGCACCTGAATGCATGAAATATAAGCCAAATCTTGCATAATTGCAAAAGACGTGTATTGTCCTGTTAAGTACCGGATGCACGGAGGCAGGGCCGTCTTGAATGATGTATGTAGGTTGTGTGTGGTGCTCATTCAAATATGTTACCGACCTGAACACAACCAGTGTGCAAATGACAGCATAGCAAATTAACAATTTAATAATTACTATAATTGCTTAATTCAATGACATCATTAACATTACTTGTTTTTTAACTGGGATTTTTCAATGATGCGCAGTTCACACCTCAAATACCTCAATGTCATAAAATTCCCTCTCTCGTAAAAGTCCCACAGAGTCAGGAAGTGTGCTAAATTATTTCGTCAGTTTACACAGCATTGTGCCTGTTAATAATTAGTCTGAAACTATTCATGAGCTGGATCTTCTGCTCAGATGTAGCAGCAGAAGCAACATAAATGGTGGATGAATGGCAAATTAAAATACGCACACAGCGAATGTATATAGGCCCATTTATACACACTCACTATCCACTTTATTAGGAACCTGCATATTCATGCAGCTATCAAAGCGGTCAATCATGGGGCAGCAGTGCAAAAAAATCATGAAGACACAGGGGAAGTGCTTCATGTAATGTCATCAGCATGTAAACAAACTTCAGAATGAAGAAAAGGTGTGATCTCTGTGACTTTGATCGTGTCATGGTTGTTGGTAAAAGACGGCTGGTATGAGTATTTCAGAAGCTCCAGAATCCTGAATCTCCTGAGATTTTTAACAGTTTCTAGAGTTTAGAGGCTATAAAACATATAGAATACAGGCTTAAATGGCAAATGAAATTATCTTATTTATTATTGATTATGGACAGTAACCTTTCTGACAAGCTTTTTAACCATTTGTTTTTATTTTAAAAAAAAGTATGGTAAATGTGCACTTATATAGCGCTTTTATCCAAAAGCGCTTTACACTGTGTCTCATTCACCCATTCACACACACACACACTCACACACCAATGGTAGCA
>JAOUWY010000078.1:18883375-18896857 GCA_025728095.1 Prietella phreatophila | reverse complement strand
AGCAAATTCACACTGTTACACAAGCTGTACACTCACTACTTTACATTGTAGCACAGTGTCATTTCTTCAGTGTTGTCGCATGAAAAGATACATACATACATAGGTTAAATCTTGATTGTTACACACTATATGGTCAAATGTTTGTGCACAGCTGACCATCACACCCAGATATGGGTCTTCACCAAACTGTTGCCACAAAGTAACACACAATTCTCTTGAATGTCTTTATATGCTATAGCATTACAATTTCCCTTCACTGGAACTAAGGAGGTCCAAACCTGTTCCAGCATGACAATCACCCGTGCACAAATTGACGTCAATGAAGACATGGTTTGCCGAGGTTGGAGTGGAAGAACTCGAGAGTCCTGGTCTCAACCCCACCGAACAACTTTGGGATGAACTCGAACACCAAATGCACCCCAGGCCTGACATCAGCGCCTGACCTCACCAATACTCTTGTGCTTGAATGAGCACAAATCCTCACAGCCACGCTCCAAAAACCTAGTAGAAAGCCTTCCCAGAAAAGCGGGAGGACTAAGTCTGGAATGAGGTGTTCACAAAGCACATGTGATGGTCAGGTATCCACAAACATTTGTCACAGTTTGACACGAGTGGCATTTACATATTTGAGTCTCACGTGTTCTGTGGCAGAAACCAGCCAGTATTCCACATACTCTACACACCTGGTCCAGCGGCCCAACAGACACTTTGCGCACGTTATTTGAGATGTGCTCCCACAATGAACCCTGAGGGTAACTGGGCGTCACACCATGTCGATACCATAAGTTTCCTGCAGATACAGAGTCACACCTCAATATTACAGAGAGCTACAGAGCATTACACAGGATAAACCTACATCATGTAGTGCATAATATCATGTGCACCTACTTAACAAATGCACATATATATCATTTGCATAAGAGAGTTTCTGAGCCACACTGAGTCACAGTCAGTGGTAGTATTACCATTTTCATCCACTGCACAGACTGATGTCCTGCCCACTGACACCTGTTTGAGCTTCTGTGCAGCTGGAGAAGGTATATGGTACCAGCAGTCTCCTGTACACACAGAGGCAGTTTTCAGAGAGAGAAAGACAGACAGAATGAGAGTGAAAGACTGAGATGATGATGCACAACGTTCTGCTGTAAGCCTGCAGTGTATGACTTGCATGATTCTTTTTTTCTTCTGTTTACAGAGCCTTGGGCATCACAGGCGACGGAGGATCCTCCTCTGAATGGATATTTTAAAATAAACTTGCCAGAAAGCTGAGAAGCACATCACCAAATACTATAGAGAGTATTAAAAGTGCTACAAAAAGACAGACCTTTCATAAAGATAGAACGTTTCAGGGATTTTTGCTTTCGTTTTTATTGAGCGCTGGTACCGTGACCAAATCATGTTTCTTTTTGTCAGTCAAGACTATAACTGTAGGCTTTCAGTCTTTCCCTGATAAACTCTGTCCTTTTATAAATCTCTTATCCAACATCCTTCGTAGAAACTGTAAAATGTTTCCACACCGCTCACGGATGAACTTTTGATCTGCTTTTCAAACGGTTTCAGTGTATCTGTGCTGACTGGGACAGAAAAAACTTTCACACAAAAAAGCATTGAAGATTTACTCTTGCACAACTATCCAGTCATTCCAGATTAAAGACAATTCCATGATATGGATTTTGGAATAATAACTCGTAATCTGGTGTTAAAATGCAGAGACCCTTTAACAAAACAGGTGAAGTCTGGCAGGTCTGCAGTCGAGGCATGTGAAGAGACGAGCAGTAGCTAATAAGAATGATGAGTGGGTCACCTGCAGGGTTTTGGGATGACACCGCTCCCCTGTAGAATGCTGAGCCATCTCTGGCAACAGCCCACACCTGATACACCCCTCCAAGTGAGACGGATTTGAAAGGCTGGTCCGTTCCTACATGGAGCCATGAAGTTCCCTAGAATCCCCATTTAAGATGACACACATCGTGCATTCATTCAGGCTGTACAAATTTGACCATAATTACTATATGCACACACTGGATTTAACAACAATAAAGGAAATAACTAATGTGTGTAAAGTTTTAATAAACGATTTCTTACAGCGGGTGTGAGTGAGGAGACGCCCAAACGGCAAAGCACGTCTCCCTTGCTGCTGATGGCCCACAAAGGCACCTGCTCCACTGTGGTCTTTGGGCCACACGGCAAAATTGTAACATCACTCAGAGGGATGGGTGGGACTTCCTGCCATGGCCCGGTTGTAGTGAGTTTACACTTCCTGTTCAGAGAACAACAGAACACCATGTGACATGAATCGCCCAACCGATTGTCCCATCATCGCACGTTCAAATAACAACAATGTGCTTGCCACCCATGGAGCAGAGTTAACTGGCCATACTGTATGGATGGGTCCCTTTCGATGCGCCACTGATGAAAATCGGCACAGTTAACATTCCTCCAAGCGTGTTTAACTGCATTATGACAACGTGGGGGTTATGTTTACAACACTGACCATCCCACAAACTTATAACTGCCGTGCAATAGTGGGTTGGAATTGGCACTGACAAAAGTGGGGATAATTGGTTAAAAACAAAAAGATTATTGAACAGTCAGGGTCGATTACAGTACGTGTATTAATAATGCATGTAATGAGTGAGATTTTAAGCTTAAACAAATCATGTCCTACAGCATACAGTATATTATATTATAGGGTTCTATGTAGATTAAGAGTAAATGGGATACAGAACCTTAATATACTAGGGCCCTGATATGATGACTAATGAGTAGGATTTTATTTCAACAATAAGTATTTTAACAAATCTTTTGCAACCATACAATATTTCAAATTACATAGTACAGTTTTTCTACACAATGTCCAAACACACACACACACACACACACACACACACACACACAAAAGGGACTGAGCTAATAATACCTGGTCCAACGCCTGCGACGGACAAAGTCCTTCAAGGTTTTATGACCGTGATATGACCTGACAAAACAAATAATGTTGTTAACAAAAACAGCTTGTGCCAATTTAGAGATCACATTACACTGCACGGATGCCATAGAATGAATATTTGCAAATGTACACTGGAAAATCAGCTGCATACTGCCAGCCCTCTCTGTCTGTTCCTCCAGATACACCATAGTCGATGGCCCAGTCGGACACCTGCCAATCAAACAGACACGCTTCCACAATCTCTACCTCGCATCACAATATGACAAAGAAATCAAGAACCCGAGTCTTTCTCAAACAAATGCTATCAGAATTGTAGTCTAGGTCACTGAAAAGCTAGTGAGTAGCATCACAAACCCATGTCCAGTGAGGAGAGGGGGGTTTGGTGTTGGATTTCGTACACTCTTGGAGGCCTGAAGCATCACTCCACATGTAGCGATCTGTAGGGAGCCCTCTGCAGGATACACACAAGAAGTACAGCGAGTGCACACACGTACCATTACATCACTAAGTGTGCAGGGTGTGGCATTTACCTGTTTGTGTAGCCAGTAACAGGATTCCAGCGCTGGTTCTCATAAATATACATACTCTTAACATCGGTCTGTGTGTAGATGTTATCTGTGCTGCTGGCGAGACCTGGATATGAATGGAATATATTTATTTTATGAACTGATACGTCTGGATGCATGAAAAATACTTAAGGAAAGAATACTCATCGAAACTCATTTACCCTGAAAGAAGCCTCCACTATAGCCTCCGGTGTGGACCCACGCTGTGTGGTCATAGCCGATCCCCCACACCACTCCTAGACTATTACACTCCACAACTCTCAGATGACCTCCAACTTGGCACCAGAACCTGCCCAATAACTAAGCTGCCTGATTAGTCCTTAAAACAATTGATTCTGTAATGCAGTCATCCATCGCCAATATACACTCACTGAGCACTTTATTAGGAACACTATTTGCACCATGCAATTACTGCATGGGTGTCAGGTGCACTTCCATGCTGTGAATCTCCCTTTCTACAACATCCCAAAGGTGGGGATTCAGATCCGGTAACTGGGAACACCGAATTCATCGTCAAGTTCATGAAACCGGTTTGAGACGAGGTTCGCTTTACGACATGCTGCATCATCATGATGGAAGAAGCCATTAGAAGATGGTAAATTGTGGCCATGAAAGGATGCATTCGCTTGAAAGTGCAGGTGCATGAATAGGTGTTCCTAATAAAGTGCTCTGCAAGTGTATATAATTCTGTATAATTCTATAAGTGTATAATTCTGGACTATGGATGTTTGGGGCTCTTCGTTGCCTTCAGCACTGTCCTCCTCATTATGTGACTTGAGAATGGTGAAGTGTTCTTCATGGCAAATGACAAAAAAGACTATTATGGCCCTGACTGTGCCATAATAATAATAATAATAATAATAATAATAAAAAAAGATACTTTACATGTTCAACCCCTTTTGTGGTCAGTATTTGGATAATATAGCGAAGTCAAATGCATTATCTGACTTTCTGGAGACTGAAATCAATTTAAAAAAACAAACAAACCATGAAGCCAGTGTTTTGCATAAAAAAACAAAAACTGCACTGCTGTAAATCCTTGAAAGAAGTCTTGTGGTAAAACAAACCTAGACAGTTTTATCATTATATATAGCATGCATTGTAGCTAATGAAGGGTACCAATAATTTTGCAGCACTTCTTCAAGCACACATTACCTAATAATCGTAAGCATGTTAAATTGCATGCATTGCAGCTAATGAAGGGTGCCAATAATTTTGCAGCACTTCTTCAAGCACACATTACCTAATAATCATAAGCATGTTAAATTGCATGCATAGTAGCTTATGAAGGGTGCCAATAATTTTGCAGCACTTCTTCAAGCACACATTACCTAATAATCGTAAGCATGTTAAATTGCATGCATTGCAGCTAATGAAGGGTGCCAATAATTTTGCAGCACTTCTTCAAGCACACATTACCTAATAATCATAAGCATGTTAAATTGCATGCATAGTAGCTTATGAAGGGTGCCAATAATTTTGCAGCACTTCAAGCACACATTGCCTAATAATCATAAGAATGTTCATAAGCATGTTAAATTGCAGCTAATGAAGGGTGCCAATAATTTTGCAGCACTTCCTCAAGCACACAATACCTAATAATCATAAGCATGTTAAATTGCATGCATTGCAGCTAATGAAGGGTGCCAATAATTTTGCAGCACTTCCTCAAGCACACAATACCTAATAATCATACGCATTCAGTCCAGCAGTTCGGAAAATCCACATGGTAGCGAAACAGAGAAACAGCTCACATTTGGTCACAGGGTGTAGGGTAAGGAGAGGCCTCCAGCCCTGGCGTGGGCTCACTGACGAAAATGTCTCCTTTGCAGGTAACAGACCAGATCGCCTGTTTGGAAGGTGGACCCTGGATGCCACGGGAATCACAGCAGGACAGACTCAGCAAGGCCAGCTACGAGAAAACGCATAGTGTCACTCCAAAAAACAGCAACGGCGAGATAATCCCGATCTGCTCGTTGTAACGGCTGCGCAAACCGTCACTAAACAACATGCCACATATCAGCGTTTAGTCAAAGTCTTGTCACAACGACACGTCTACGCATTTATCTACCGAACTGAACATTTACCAACTAGCGCATTCCTGCGTCATGCAGCGAGTAAAATCAGAAGCACCGTTTAGAAGCGCTGTCGTTCCTTACCCAGTCGTACATCTCCAGCTCAGTCGCAGCTGCAAGGCGGATGGGCCACCTCTGCCTAGTCCTCTCCGATGTGTAGACAGCAAACGTGTGCTTCGTGTTGTTTAGCACCGGTACCAGGATGGTGACCTCGTTAATGAATGCATGTAGATACTGCAGGGAGAAACAAGAAAGAGGACACGGGTTATATAGACTATATCACGGTTACAGTGTCGTTTCGGAACATAACCAGGCAATGTTATGCGCAGGGTAGGCTACTTGTACACTGGATATTGGTATTCAAGCCAAATTTTACTGAAATAAATAAATAAACAAAAGAGAATCGTATTTGGGCTCGTCGTGATTAACGAGCATTGAGGAGCAGCGAATGCTCGCGGATTTGTGCGGAAATCACCTTCTTTTCGTCATTAAAGGTGTAGTATATGAATAGGATGCCATCCTTGTTGCCCTCAGCTCCGGAGAATTGCTCGAGTGCGAACTGCACATCCAGCCACTTGTGAGGCTTCCAGTCCCTCCACCACTGCATGGAGCCCTTTTTCACCCAAACAGACTGAAGGAAGTGAAAAGAACAGAATTGAAAGCGAATGGAAATACAGAAAAGCGCTTTTAGGTCTGATTCGCCGCCGAGTAGCACCTGTTCGATGGCCTGTTCGTAATGTCGGAAGTTTTCCATCTCTCTCCTTGACCTCTCGCTGAGCTGTTCAAAGATCTGCTTGCGCCAGGCTGCGGTCTGCGCAGGTGTGATGGAGAGCGTCACGGCCTGCATCGAGGAGGCCAGACCTGCACGGAGACCGTGTACGTACGTCAGCCCGTCAAAACTTAACGGACACCCGGCTATTGAAACGAGCATTTTCTTGGTCTCTATGCAACAATGTAATACGTTAACGACTAGCCAGGGTTATATTTTGTGGAAAGCAACATGATCCTCACTCGGAAACTAAGTGAAATAAATTCAGTCACTACTATAATCATTGAATATTTCATAATAGGTATTATATAATATGCTTTCATAATAATAAGACACTCATTTAAAGGCAGCTCTAAGCACCGAGCGCTGTTCCTCTTGCAGGACGACCCTGGGAGTTGTGGAGCTAGTTAAACATGTCATTTAATCTCAAAGCGGAAATCACTGTTTGTCCTGTGCCACAGCTATGGAAGATATCGAATGGCAAAACGCAGGGTCAGAACTCGAATCACCTGACTTTCCCCTGCTCCGACTGGCGCGAATTTGCATTTACTCATTTGGCTGTCGCGATTACACAAGCTGACCGATGAAAGAGGAAGTCCGTCTAGGACAGCAAGACCGCACGAACGAACAAAACTCAAGCAAACCCCACACTATTCGGAGAAGCTTTCACTCAAGTTTTCAAAATGACAGAAGCAGATTCGGGCCAAGACGCATCACAATGCGCATTCAGCCAAAGCCCTCTAAGATTCACATGCGCCGAACGTGAGTACAGCTAAAAGGGCTCGTTCACCAACAATCATCACTGCGAAAGGCCGCGCACAACTACTTTGTGCGACTGCGATTGCGACAGTTCGTGTAGTTTTCCGCAATGAATAAATAAATAAATAAATAAATACGCGAAAAAACTCCTGTACAGTCTGGTTGAGCAGTAAAAGGTTAACAGCCTTGCCACGTTCAAGGACCCAACAATGGAATATTGGTGGTGCTGGGATTTGAACTCAACCTTCTGATGGGTAGGGCCAAAGTCTTAACCCCCACCCAATATCCGAGTGCTATAAATATTGCTGGTATTAACATAAATTTTTGCTGAGAGTAAAATCATCACACCCAAGCAGCTGACCTGTAGAGTTGAACCAAGGGAGTTGGGAATGGGAGTCGATATAGCAGCCTCCTCCACTAACCCAGGCCCACAAGGGGTGATCATCAGGCCCGTATGGCTCCTCTATGCCAAGGTTGTAGGTGACTACAGATGACAGGCTGCACGTATCAGCAGCAGCATCCCCACCGGTTCCCACGGTCAGGTGCGTCTGAGCCTCCTCGAGGTCCACGTTGCTCCACTGGGGGTCTGGTGACCCTGATTGGCTAGAGGAATGCAGCGCGTTCGTGTCAGCCTCGTCCTTTCCCGCTGCATCTCCCTCCGCACACTCCTCCTCAGGAATGGACGTCGCCTGTGTGAGGGCGCGTTGCCCAATCTGACCTTCTCGATCAGACACCAGCTCTGAGATGAAGCTGTCGCTGGTCACTTTGGGGATTCGTTTTTTAGGGGCCTCAACAGCATCAGAGGGCGGCACTCTTCCCGCTGCTGCTTTCTCTGTTTCAGAATCCACGTCACTCAGGTCGGAGGTCTGAGATTGCAGGCGGACCTCGCCCCCAAAAAAACACCCGGCACTGCAAAACACATTTGAACATGTTTGTTCAAATATTCCCACGCTGGACCATTACCTCCTTATAAGAATGCGAATCTATACACACACACACACACACACACACACACATTATAGCTGCACACATTATAAGACACTTCACACTGGCATTATCAGACAACGCATCAGCTTATGTTATGAATGACACCAGCTGGTGACCAGAGCTGTTGATTATCTATGTAGCATACTGGAGGACAGCCAATCAGTGTCGTTGCTGACAGGAAGCGTGCTGATGGCTCCCCCACTCGTCCGTCACCAAAACAACACCAGACTGTTGTCCTTCCCTCACCTCTGCAGGCTGCTAGCACTGGCGCTGGAGTGAGAGCGCTCGCTGTCTCGGGGCACAGACACAGCCTTCCAGGCCTTCCCACTCAGCTCACTGACAGTCACACCCTGGCGGAAATGCACTGCCCGGTCCTCGCAGCTGATGCCCCATACCTGCAACACATCAGGTCCACCACATCAGGTCCACCACATACACTACATGCTGCACTGCAGCTCTCTGGTGCTTGTGGAGAATTCAGTGACTGATATGGTTCTGATTTAGATTACATTACGCCAAACTGGAAAGAAAGATCACTGAACACACCAAACCTCTAATAAATGTAGTCCCTGGAAATTCAATTGGAATTACGATTAGTAATGTTCATGTCTAACCTGGTCATTGAGGCCCACATTAATCATCGCCATTTCCCCAACCATCCCAATCCAGCCTGAGCCACACGGGTTGTGAGAATTCACACCACGCCTAAACCAGACCTGTTATAAAGCAGCAGAAAATGTTGATGTTTACAGCTGAGACGTCGAGAAGGAATAAAGAATAAAGGGCTGTTCAGTCAGTGACTCATCGCGGATTCTTTTCTTACTTTATGATCTTTTGTCACAGCCCACACCACATTGACGCCAACTGCTACATATATAGCTCCGACTTCTGGGCTCGGTGATTCAACTACTACCCATGTGGTGCCTTGTAATCCAGAAATATTTGTTACATACATTTGACATAAATACAATCACCTATACATTTAATTACATTACAGTGTACTAAATGTATTCCTGTACATACTGACTCACCTTTAGGGCAGTCTCTGCTAATGCCCTCTCTGACCAGGAACTGTCCCTCCCACAGCACCCCCCATAGAAGGTCAGCTGGCCCACAACTTATCTGCACCACCTCGCCTGGAGTAGGCACCTCCTCCCAGACCGAGCCTTCGGGGTTAAAGTGGACGATGCCATCGCGGAACCACACCTACACCAAAACACAGCGAGAGTAAGAGCACATCGTGTAAATGCATCTTATACAGTGATCTTTCCAGAAATGTAAACAAGATCCAAGACAAAACAAAGGCAGCCTGAGTAAACACAAAATACAGTTGGTAAATGTTACAATTTGGGCCAACTTGGCCTGTGTGAAAACGTATTTGGCCCCAGTGGTTACTAATTCCCCAAGTCCATGAAACTGCATTCATAATGGTGTTTGGCTGGACTAGATGCAACCAGGTCTTATTACTGCAGACCCTGTTCAATCAAACGATCACTTCAATAGAACTTTTTCAACAGCACGAAGTTGGTTCAAAGCTGAAAGGACTTTCAGAAATGATGAGGAAGAAATTGATGGAAATACATCGGTCTGGGAAGGGTTACGAAGCTATTTCAAAGGCTCTGGAACTCCAAAGAACCACAGTGAGAGCCGTCATCTCCAAATGGAAAAACTCGGCCCGGTAATTCCTCCAAGAGCACAGCGACGACTCATCCAGGAAGTCACAAAAGAGCCAAGGACAACATCAAAGGACCTACGGGCCTCTCTTGCATCAATAAAGGTTCATGACTCTACTATCAGAAAGACTCTGGGCAATCCATGGAAGAGTGGTGAGATGAAAAAGACTGCTAATCCAGAAGAAAAAAGCGCACCTTAATGATCCTCAAACCTTTTGGGAAAACTTTCTGTGACTTGATAAGTCGAAAGTGGACCTGTTTGAAGACGGGGTCCCGTTACATCTGAACATCATACCTACGATAAAGCATGGTGGTGGCAGTGTGATGGTGTGGGGATGCTTTACTGCTTCAGGGCCTGGGAAACTTGCAATAATTGAGTGAAACATGAATCCTAAAGGAGGATGTCCGGTCTTCAGTCTGTAAGTTGAAACTCAAGCGCAAAAAGATTATGCAGCAATACAATGATCCAAAGCATAGGAGTAAGTCCTAGAAGTCAGTGAAAGTCTGATCTCCAGTTATCGGAAGCGTTGGCTTGCAGTTATTGCTGCTAAAGGGGGCATTTAGATTTTTCACATTGGTGATAGGTGTTTGGGCTTCATTAAAATAAATAAATAAAAACAGTACTGTGTGTTTACTCAGGTTAGCTTTGTTTTGTGTTGTATTTCGATTGACGTTCTAAAACCATTTAGTATGACTTTTTCACAGCACTGTACAATTAATCTGATGTATTTAGCAATTGTTCTTTTTAAATCGTTGTATAATAAAAATATAAATGCTGACCCTCCCCTGCAAAGAGACAGCCCATACAGAAATACGCCCCCTGGGCTCCTCGGTGATCTCCCAACCACCGCAGCTTATATCGTTAAATGGGTCTGGCAGGGAAGCCGTCTGCTCTACTGGAATCTGGTGACACACAACACAACGAAAATCAGCGATAACGTCCAGCAAGCCAAATAAACGTGCAAACATTAAACCAAGAAATAAGACTCAACTATACACACACCTTAGCCCAGGTATCTTGAGACTTGTACCTCCTGTAGCGTAACCATCTGCGGCGGCGCACACAAGAGTTCCACTTCTTGTCTTTAGTGTACGTGGCGGGAAAATCGATAGCATATGTCCAACCCTGCAAACGTGCATTAAATGAGCTACAGCTACAAGCACATCAGCAGCCGATCGAGCACGTTCACTTACCCCTTTCTCCGTGGGCTCTCCGCCAAAGTTCTCGTCCACGTACCAGTCAGCCTCCCACTCCCAGTTCTCGGACGGAGGCTGGAAGCTGTCCAGCGGCTGATGCTGCAGCCCCGACACATCACTCCACTGCCAGCGGTCACTAGGCAACAGGCGGTCTGAGAAACCGTCCACCGGGTTCCATCGCTGCCACAAACAAACATTAACCAAATGAGACGACTTTCTGTACACGTAACGTACACGGTGCTCACTCTGGTTGAGGGTTACCTGATTTTCATAGGTCTCCTCACGGAAGCGGATCGGCACCTCGCTGCCATGGACGCACAGGTAGATGTTGTGATCACAGGCGATGCCCCAGCAGCACTGGAGCGCAGCTGTGACACGTTTGAACTCCAGGTGAGCATCACGGCAATGTTCCCACTGCTGACCTGCTGTTGACAGGCTATAAACCCTCCCGTACACGTCTACAGCCCACAGGAGGGTGCTCGGCATGGTGCGCTCTGCAACACACACATACACTGCTGTGAAAAAGTATCTGCCAGTCTGGCTGATCCGACTTTTTTTTTTTTTTTGCTTCAATAAAATACTGTAGTGTGTTTACTCGGGTTGCCTTTGCTTTACGTCGTATTCCACTGGACGATCTATTTAGTAGCTTTGAGATGTTCACAAGAACGTAAGAAAATCAGGATGGGGGTCGATTCCTGTTTCACAGCACTGTACACAGCCAGCAAATCGGCGCCGCTTACCGAGTAGGGCTGTCGGACTGTGGTTGGCTTAAAACGCTGGATTGGCATTGGTTTGGATTTGAGGTGTTTCTGAATTTTATGAACTGCACCTAATTCAGTTCATTAGCTGTTGTGCTGGTCTTGATATAGTCTTCTTGTGTTCTGCTGAGTTCTTACTAAACTCAAAGAGCTGCTTCTGACAAAATTGATCGAGTTTTAAAGACGTAGCTGATCAATTCCCCAAACCACTCCAAGTTCCTGCTAGCTTATTACCTGCTAAAAGTCATAAAAAAAAGTCCCCCTGATAAAACCGTAAGGATTCCCACTGCTCTACTTTGTCGTGTCCGTGTTAAAATCCTCAGTTTAGCTAACAGGAATAGTCTCAGAGGCTTCATATTTACAGTTACGTTTATATAGATTATATTGAGTAGACACTCGGGGGGTGGTGGTGGGTCTCATCAACCACCACTAGTGTGTAGTGATGACAGCCACAGTGGGTCAGAACACGGCTATTAGTGGAGAGGAGAGCAATGTAGCCAATTCAGAGATGGAGACTATTAGGACCCATGGGGAAATTTCACCGGTTATGCCCCTACTCTCCTGGGTTTTTTTTAATGACCATGACCTTGGTTTAACATCTCATCTAATACACAGTGTTGTTTTACCCCCCCCATCATTATACTGGGGCTCCACACAGACCACATGGTGAACGTCCCCTGCTGACCTCACTAATACCCCTTATAACAGCAACCTTAGTTTTTCCCGGTCTCCCATCCAGGTACTGCTCAGACTCAAGCCTGCTTAGCTTCAGAGGGAAAGCAGTTGAGAACATCAGGGAGATACCGCTCTGGCAAGGTAAATTAATTCTGAGGGTTGAAAATGACCTTCACTAAAGCGATGTTTTAACCATGACTTGCTTTACATGAGATCTCGTTAATGGATAACAGATAAAAAAAAAAGTGCCTCCTGCCTCGATTACATGGAAGTCTTGTGAATTTGAATTGCGATTAGTATAAAAGTCTACAGTACAAATGAATGGCTCTCTATTGGTCTCTCTGAACCCATGGGACTGGGTTTGAGATTTCAAATGTCCCTTTAGCATGCATTAAGCATGAAGTAAAACAGGATCATATTTTGAGATCAGACTTCCTGTGTGAAGTTCTAAATGTTGACTTATGATTAGATGTGTAAGAACAATAACAACAACAACAAAGTTCCTTAAAAGATGTGAATGTATTTGCACTCGGCTTAATGATATCGTCTCTTTTAACTTGATCGGTGTACAGGATCATAAAAAACCTTGATCCTCTACACTATACATAAATAGTTCCCATTGGAGTGTTCGTTTTGTTGTTTGTTCCTTTAAAATGTCATCATCTTGTATAGAGTTCATTTGCCTCGGTTGTGTAAGAGCCCGGGCGTCCAGGGATCATTACCGCCAAGTGTGTAAAAGCTGCGCCGGCGGTATTTCCCTGCGGCTGAATGAAGCGCGCTTTCAGGACGAGCGGCTGCTGAAACGCAGTTTGTCTACGGAGCTGGGGACACTGGTTATTGATCTTTCATTACCGCTAAGTGTGTAAAAGACACTGGTTACTGTGTAGTGTAAAAGACACTGGTTATTGATCTTTCATTACCGCTAAGTGTGTAAAAGACACTGGTTACTGATCTTTCACTGGTTACTGTGTAGTGTAAAAGACACTGGTTACTGATCTCTCACTGGTTACTGTGTAGTGTAAAAGACACTGGTTATTGATCTCTCACTGGTTACTGTGTAGTGTAAAAGACACTGG
>JAOUWY010000078.1:18865058-18876275 GCA_025728095.1 Prietella phreatophila | reverse complement strand
TGTTTTCCCTGAGGAGGGGGTGTGCATGAAGCGCAAAACCACTGATCTGAACAATGTAGTGTGAGCGCGTTAGATTTCATTCCAACAGTTTCATTGGTCCACTGTGACCTGTTGGGTCATTTCATTGGTCCGATGTGACGAGGCTAAATGGTTTGGCATGAAACTCGTTAGCCTGTAAAAATCCATAAATTAGCCGCGTCATTGTTTAAGCCGCAGTGTTCAAAATCTGTGAAAAAAGTAGCGGCGTATAGTCCGCAAATTACGGTACACGTATCGTTCCCGGGAGTTGTTCTAAAAACGGGTTTCCACTGAATAAGCTCAAATAAAGATAATCAGGCTGACAAAACAAGCTCACCACACATGAGGCTGCTTTCTGTGCATCGGGTTTAAAATGAGCATTTAAAGTGCTAGGTGGTTGTAATGAGTCCGTGACACATAACTTTTAGTTTCTTTTCAACACTCACCTTTCTTTTCACACATCACCTTATCTTTCTTAAACACGCGGAACGAAAAAACAAAAAGACCCGAGAGTGACGTTATCTTACCCTCTAGGACTTTATTTTTTTGTTTTTTTAAAAACATACAGCCGTGTGAATCATGTCGAACCATTTCTATGATGACACCATTAACAGTATCTGCACGGAGCATAACGAAGTTTAACAAGACGGCAAGTCATGTGAGAAGTCACGGCACCAGAATGTTCATCTTATCTTTCGTAGCTTAAGGATCTTTGACATACCAAACACACCACGCTGATTTCCGTATGCATTTCAGGAGTGCGAACGTGATCACGAAAAATGTACAACCAGTCTTTCCGCTTCTTGTTCGTTGCCACAAATGTTCGTGCATAATTTCACGCAAAAAGGACACGATCATGAGTCTGAGAAACACTTGTTGGATACCGGTGACAAAAATATAATGCACCATTTGTGCTGGAAAAACGTGGATGTACTAAGCTTATGCTATATTTGCACTTACTGTCCATTTTTCTCCAGTTCCCCATAGAGCCAACCGTCCTTCTCTTCTTGAATCAGCAAAGTGATGATTTCTCCATCATCAAAGCTGAGCAGAGACTCATTGTTGCCAGCCGTGTGTGGGAAAATGGTCTGCACTTGTGGCTTCTTAATTAAGCTCATACCACTGGACATAGATGGGGATCTGGACATGACACTGCCATCAAGACTGTCTTGGTCTGTTGATTTCAGATCACAAGACATGCATCAGTTCAAATCCTGATCAAGTATGACAAATCCATATACCAATGCAATGGTAAGGCAGAGTCAAAGAAGCTCATTCTAAGACAAATATTCAATAACAGTGTTGATGGATTATAGAAGGGCTGTCTCAATCTTGCCTGAGTAATGCTCTGGGGACACGGGGTTTCTGGGGATCTCCTGTGAGAACATATTTGCCAATGGACTGATCTGAGCCTTCAGCGGTGGGGCTGGCGGAGGAACCATAGAGTCAGAATTCTGAAAGTAAGAAAACAAATACACGAGGACAGTTGTGACAAAATTGAAGAACCTATGGGAATATACATCTTACTCGAATATACATCCTATAAATCATAACATGCCTAAACATTTGTGGACAGCTGAACATCACACCCATATGTGGTTCTTCTCCAAACTGTTGCCACAAAGACACTGTCTATGTATGCTGTAGTATTACAGTTTTCCTTCACTGGAACCAAGAGGCCCAAACATGCTCCAACACGACAATGCCGCTGTGCACAAAGCAAGGTCCATGAAAACAAGGTTTGCCAAGGTTAGAGGAGAAGAACTCGAGTTGCCTGCACAAAGCCCTGATCTCAACTCCAGTGAACACCTTTGGGATGAACTGGAGCTCCAACACCACCCCAGGCCTCCTCATCAGACATCAGCGCCTAACCTCAGTACTGCTCTTGTGGCTGAATAGATCCCCACAGTCCCACTCTAAAATCCAGTGGAAAGCCTTCCCAGATGAGTGGAGGTTATTATAACAGCAAACAGAAGACTACAACTGAAATGGGATGTTTATAGCGTACATATGATGTACATCATAATTTGAAGCCCTCAATTTTTTGCATTTATTAAAACGAACACCCAGTGTTACTTTTCAGCAGATATTTTAAACGGAAATCAGAATACTGTAGAGCTTTAAGGCCGAGTACGAATAAATAAATAAAAGGAGAGCGAAAAACGACGCCGCTGTGTAGGTGATGCGGCTCACCCAGATGTCAAGAATTTGACATAGTCCCCTGCTTCCTCCGCTGAAATAGAGTTCTGAACAGCGTTATACGTAATGCGAAGCCGAGCCGGGTGAAGTTTACCATGGCGATACATCAATACCACGAAGTTGACGCCGAACCTCGTTACACACAGCCCGAGCCCGGGCGATCTTGACGGTATGGTCCGGAAATACCGAAATGGTCAAATCCCTCACTTTAGCGCTCTCGCACAGCGTAAAACGTCACTGTGATAGTGGAATCTGCACACAATAGCTTGTGGTCATTCACCAGGCTTGGGCTTAGGCTGAAAGATCCGGTGGGACCGGTCTAAAACCAGCTCCTTCTGCAGACCGAACGCCTCCTTCAGCAAGGCCGCTACAGCAGCAGTTGTACAGGTGTCCGGGCCCTCTGGAACTCCCACTATGCTAATGTTATTGCGGCGTGACCTAGACTCCAAATCCTCACACTTATTCTCCAATTGAGTCATGGTCGCAGTGAGTCTCGATAGTAGTCTTCGTTTGAACTAGGACATCGGTGCAACCGAAGAGAGGATGCTCCATTTCCCCAACAGTACCTTTCAGTGTTGATAAAGTAGCATCGGTAGCAACTTAATCACTAACCAGCTGTGTTTTCACAGCTTGCAGGTCAAGCTTGGTAGTCGACAGCGCTTCCCTGAGTCCTTCCTCAGCGAAGCCAGCAACTCAAGCCTGAGGGCGGCGAACTCGGTCACCGCACGGCGATGCGGATTCAGGGGAAGAAGGTGACTCGCTCGCGGTGCGCACGGTAGGCCTCAGTTGTGTCTGAATAGTTCTATGGGTTTTCGTAATCAGCAGGAGCCTCCAACTCCGCATCCTACTCCATTGGCAGCTCAGCAGCGCCCACTTTTCAGCAGATAAACCCAAAGCATGAAGCCATCAATAAAATTGTAGAGCAAATGACACGGTATTTGGATGTCTGTAAGAATAAAGCAGCACTGAAAGCTACACAGATCCAGACCAGGAAGGGCTTTAAAAAACAGTTAATGGAAGTTCCCCACGAGCAAACAAACTTTAACTAGGTGTAACGCCTGAAAGATCTACGTCACTCAATTCCGTCACGCTAACCATTTTCATTTTATAAACCGATAGCCATCTTTATGAGAAACTCCTGCTTAATCATTCTCCAACGTGAACCCAGCACACAGACTCACCCTGTCAAAGTGCTCCAGAAGAGGTGAAGACCTGGGTGTGTTGGAGATGCCCTCAATCATGGATACTATAGTGTCTGGCACCTGGAGGGCATCACTGCACTTGTCTTGCCAGCTCAACACCTTCAGGGAGAGCATCTCCTTTGCCTGAGGATCATGACAGACGACAAAGGAACAGGCACAGGACACACAGAAGAAATGTTTTTAGTGGTACTCCGTGAATAACACAGCCACTTCTTCATAACTTAACATTCATCATGCTTGGAAAGTTGGTCTAGCTTGCGTCATTGCAAAATTGTGAGGAAACATACAAAAGGTTACGTTTGTTACAAAATGTAGGAATGGTATAATGTAATGTAATTAGACTAGCACTAACTGACACAGACCTCGAATTGTTTCAGTGGAAAACAGCAGTCAAAGCCGTGTTTTAAAATAAAGGATTCGTTAATGTTTCATAAATCTGAGAAAATGACAAAAAAAGGCATTGCAAAATTTACTTTGTCATGAAACTTTGCCATCTGATAGGAGAAGGTACAGTGTTTGTCCACCAGGAAGCAGAACCGCCTCTTCTCCTCTAGCAGGGCCTCCCTGCAGCCATCAGCTATGAACTTTTGCATGTCTGTCTGCCGCGAAGAAATGGTGTCCAGATACTAAAGACCAAAAGGTAGTTCGCCAAATCATTAAGAAACATGGCAAACATTTTGTCATTCACACACGATTAGAATGTTGTGGCAAGAAGTTGTCTGTAAAACATCACAACCACCCCCCACCCCCCAAAACAAAACAATAAACCAGGACAATCTATAATAGTGCCATTAACTGGCATCAATATGTTATCCCATCAATATTACATCCCTCACCCCCAATACCAACACAGTCATTATTCAGTGAGTAATGATGTCTTTAGACAGAAGATATCTACCACCCACTATCACCAACAACAAACTCAGTGAAGCTAAGCAGCAGATGCGAGTCAGATCTCCACTGTTCACAGGATTCCCCTTCCTATTATGTTGCTGTGGCTGGGTTGTCATAGTGACCATGCGAGTGGGTTCTCTCGGGTATCCGTTTCAGCCTCCTGTCTCAACCCTTTACCTCATCTCCACATGAGGGAGACACACACGATTGACCTCTGCTGTCCCTTTGGGCTGACCAACAAGATATACATGCGTCATTCTCCAAATGTTAACGAGGTGTGGGCTGGTTATGGATTAAAAACAAACAAACATAAATAAATAACTAAAAAAGTATTAATAATCTAACCTTCAAACTCAAAATAAACCTTTTCAGTCTTGTAGAACAGATGCCCAGAGGGTTGAAAGAATGTCGAGAAAGTAAACCGACAAACTTGACTCGAATCTCTCGAGTCATGTCTTTACTAAATATAGACACACTTTCTGCACTTCTCGCGCTAAAAGTAGAAGCATTCTCCTCGATAGCCAAATCTCGGCAGCTTCTTCACTGACGTCACTTCTGTTGCCTGAACACAGTCCGTACCCCTTTAGAGAACAAAACCACCCATGCCACAGATGCCCTGATGCAACATGGCAAATCAAGCTACAGGGTGGGGTGTTTACAGTTATGTTTAAAAAACAAAACAAAACAAGAACTGTTTTAGATGGAGGCACACCTCATTGAGATCAGAGTACAGTGTCTAATTACAACATTCCCTGAACACAGTGAATTCATCACAACGTCATTCAACACAATGACAGGCCTCGTACTATGAGTGGAGCACATGTGTACTCAAATAGAATTAGAATGAAAAGTAGTAATGAGTAATACATATTCAGAACACATCTGGATATAACTTCAGATGTAAAAACATGGCATTATCCCAAACAGAGATATATATATATATATAAAAAGCAAAACGTTTATTTAAATATACATATTTTAAAAAACCATGCGTATTTAAAAAAAGTATGAAGATCATACTGACCTCATTTTCCCTCATGTCGTACTTGCTGGATTGCTTCCCCTGGCTTTTTCGCCGCAATTTCTTGAGATCCGCGCGTGATTTGTCCAGCGAGTCTTGCCTCATTTTGTGTTCTGACTGGTATCTTTTGAACGTGGCCTGAGATAAAAAAATAAAAGAATACATAAATAAATAAAAACACCATCAGCCACAGTATAAAAATTTGTATTCAGTGCACGACATGTATACATATACAGGTGACCTCCACTAATATTGGCGCCCTCGGTAAATATGAGCAAAGAAGGCTGTGAAGAATTGTCCCGTATTGTTTAACCTTTGGATTTTTTTTTTTTTGTTAAAGAAAATTCACAAAAAAAATAAATGAACACATTCTGCTCTCATGGATCTCAAACAAAACACAGGTTTGTCCAAAAAAAAAAAATCTTTGCTAAATATAGGTGTGCAACAATTACTGGCACCCTTTTAGTCAATACTTTGCGCTACCCTCCCTCTGCCAAGATAACAGCTCGGAGTCTTCTCCGATAATGCCTGATAAGATTGGACAATACATGGCGAGGGATCGAAGAACATTGCTCCATGTCTCCAGATCCTTCAAATTTTGAGGCCCATGCTGGTGGACTCTCCTCTTCTGTTCACCCCACAGGTTTTCTATGGGTTTCAAGTTAGAGGACCGAGATGGCCATGGCAGGACCTTGATTTTGTGGTCAGCAAAACATTTGTGTGTTGATTTTGCTGTACGTTCATGCCACTATATTTAACCGTGGGCATGAGGTACTTTTCCATATGGCTTCCTCTCGATGTGCACCAAAACCACCTCTAGTGTTTATTACAAAAAAGCTCTATTTTGGTTTCATCTGATCATAGAACCCGATCCCATTTGAAGTTCCAGTAGTGTCTGGCAAAAGTCGATTCATAACATTCCCAGTTAACTGGAACTTCTTAATTATTGCCCTGATGGTGGAAATGGGCATTTTCAATGCTTCTGCTATTTTCTTTTACACACTTCCCATTCTGTGAAGCTCAACAACCTTTTACCGTTCATCACAGCTGTATTCCTCGGTCTTACCCATCGTTATAAATGATCAAGGGAATTTGCCCGGTGTTACCTCATATTTATACCCCTGTGAAACAGGAAGTCATGGTCGAACAATTTACTGTCCTTAATCACCCAGGTTTACTGAAATGGTTTTTAAATATCAACAGGAATATACTTGAAATATATTTTTCCTCATATGTGAATGAATTCATAGCGGCGCCAATAATCGTTGCACACCTATATTTAACAAAGATATATATTTTTTTGGATAAACCTGTGTTGTATTTACATCAGGACATATCTATCACTGTGCATGTGGGAGCTCATGTCTGTTACAATTAGCCCGAGTATAGTGTAGTCACTGACTGCTGACATGAAGGACAGGATTTCAGTCGCCTGAAATCAATTCTGTAATTTTACAATGACCATACTATGTTTTTCACGCATGCCTTTCCAAAAGGTATTCAAAATATTTGACTCTTTTGTCGCGTTTACTGAATACTTCATTGAACACATTTAGGACAGTGCACTCAGTATTTATCTTTAAAAATGTTTTAAAAACACACCAATACTTTAAAAATATTCAGCCCCAAATGGAGCAATGTTACATTCATTCAATCGATCATCTTTAGGAAGGATTATTTTAGATCTGGAGCCTATCCTGGGAACACCGTGCAACACACGTGGTGGGAACACACCCTGGATGTATTTCCGACCTTTTCACACCCAGAGGTAATTGAGTGTAGCCAATCCACCTACTGACATGTTTTGGGGACGTACAAGGAAACCGGAGAACCCTTGTACGGGAACACCACAGACACCAAGAGAACATGAGAAGCTCCACACAAACAGTAACCCGAGCTCTAGCTCAAACCTAGAGCGGAGAGGCAGCGACGCTACCCGCTGCACCACCGTGCTGCTCAGCAACATGACAAAATGAAGAGGAAATCAATTCAGCAGGCTAATTACAGTTTACGTGAGAAATTTACTTACAGTCATGTATTTGACATCCATATCCGTTTTCTTCTCCAACTCTGCAACGAGCTCTCTTTGGAACCTTTTGAACTGATAAGAGTGAAATAGCTATGAGAATTAGGTAAACAGTCATATCATCAAATCAGTGTTTGTGGCGCATTCCATACACTTAAATAAACCTAACAAGAAGCATATCTTATCGGGAGTTAAATATTCACGATGCTTCGAGAACGTCTGTAGCCAAGATAAAGCGACCTCAAAAAACCCCCAAAACAAAACACTTCATGAATGTGGAAATATATAAAAGGCAACCGATAACCCTGAAATTTACACAGAAAAAAAATAAACATAAAAACTCTACAGTGACTAGGATCATTCGCAAAAGTGGAGGAATTCCACCTTGGAAAAAGGAAAAGATCATCATACACTGTGCAGCTTGCAGAATGTCATGACCTTCTGAGAATAGATGAACGGTCTCCGTGACAAAAAGTGGTTTTGATAACGACTAGACGACTGAAAAACCCATGCACAGGCCTTGACATGTGCCATTAAACATACGCCATGCGAATGGTAACATCAAAACATCGTCTTTCACCGAAGTCATTCAATTACTGCTCACCCAGTACTGTACTTTCTCTACTGGAGGACGGAAACGGGGGCGAAAAAGACAAAAGGCTGCCTCTGAAGAGAAAATGTGCCATTTTAAACAAAATATGGTTTTTCGGCATCGAGTAAGCGTGTACTCTGTGAACTGGGGTCGGGGCGGCACAGCGGGCGCTGAAGTCAATGGCACAGCTGGAGTGTAAAATGGAAAGGCGGCAAAAGAAAAAGAAGTAGATCTGTATTGTCACATGTGCTTTCTTACAGACTGCTCCAACTCCAGCTGAACCTTCTTGTGCGTCTCAGCAATCTCCACCAGGACCACCCCTGCAGACAGAAATGTCAGCTTAGTACAGCAGATAAAACTCATGCATGAAAATGTATAGTCGCTTTGCATGCAACAAACATCCTGTTATCACTGGATATGTTTATCCCACCATAACATAAATACTGTCTTTCGAAACCTGCTTCAAAGCATTACTTTATGCAGCTAATCAGGGCTCAGCGAGTGTTATTTCAGCTTGCTAGCACTCATCTGGCATTACTCATAAAATCTAGACCCCAAAGCAAACAAACAGAGACAAGGGGCTACATCACGGTATGCATTAGCAGTGCCTTGCATGAACAGTGATGCTCTAATAACAGCTACAACAACATTACCATGTAAAGGTCAGCACATTAAGCTGGTAAATGCTGCCTTTGTAGCGAGGGCGACATGAGGACTGTGTTTTCACTGCATCTTCACGAACGGACAAAGCGAGAGTCTTCCAAAGCAAGAACACGATTAAGCATAGCTTTCAAATTGTAGTGGGCAGATCACAGAATAGAAAGAAATACAGGTGTATAGAGGAAGGTTAAGGTATGCATCAGTGGCAAGGACCCCGTTTCCACAGACCCAACATCACCTTCGAGATTAAGTCCAGAACACCTGCCCTTCCTTCAACAGCTTGCATTTATCTTCGAATTATTGCTTTTCAGACAACATACCCACTCAGATACTTGGACTAGGCCTGTGCCCAGTGACGGTTAAACGAGTCACTGCAGTAGCAGCCCCCACTGCTGGCACAAACTCGCCAGTTTAAAATAAAATTAAAAAAATAAAAAAAACTTGTTAATTTATTGATTTACTTCATGCAAATCAGTGCAAAACACCAGTACTCCCACTAGTGAATATAAATGATTTTTTTTAACATGTTGTATGATATCTTGCATCAAAACCACATTTATTATACCCAACAAAAGATGAGATTGTTCTAGAAACACAATAGAGGAGTTTAAAGCGCATGAGGTGGCAGGGCACTGTATGCCATCATGGTACGCGGATATTAATGCCTTATATAGCTTATACAAAAAGCATCCGATGGTCTTAAGTAGCCTAGCTTCGGTGAACATAAAAATGTCTCACACACACACACTCTTTTTGCCACTTTACAGCTCCAGGGTCTCTAGTTAGATTCTGAGCTTCGGTTACTATCTGTGTGAAGTTTCACATATCCTCCGTGTGCTTGTGTGGGCTTCCTCCTGGTTCTATGGTTCCCGTCCACGGTCCAAAAGGTGGACTGGTCAAGTTAAACGGCCCCTAAGTGTGAACGAATGCGCGAGTGTGCATGAGCATGGTGAACGTGACGGACCGGCGTACTATCTGCGAATAACGTCTTTTAAATAACATTAAATAAACGTTATGTAATGTAAATGCACGGTATGTAAATGACATGCATTTCATAATTTGCTACAGATATTGTCATGCGTATTAAAAGGTCTATGCAAAACCAGCAAACCCCCGACCCCCAACCCCATCTCAATCTCTTACTACACTAATTCTTGGGTTGCATTATCGGCTCTACGACCTCTAATGTTTTCAGAAGCTTAATACAGGAAAAAAATGACTGTTTTCCCGAACCACCTTTCAAAAAGATGAGATACAGCCGTAATGGTTCCTGTCAAAATAAGATGAAAAGCATCTCCCTCTCTCTGCTGACTAATGCGTGTGCACACCGCTGCCGTGTGCCTGATTAGCACTCTCTCAGTCCTGTCGCTCACTGCCAGATAGATGCTGCATACTACACTGGCCTTATCCAACACCCAGACCATTATTTCTACCAGCAGTGCACAACTCCTACCCTGGAGGATGATAGTGCAGCACAGATTGGCATGCTCGAACACCCAATTCGCCTCTTAGGTTGATGAGCAGGTTTACTATATGTTTTTGAGCAGGCGAATAAAGAATGCCTGCCTTTCACGTCTGCAGTTGGACTACTCTAATAAATAGTTATTTTCTGACAAAAATAGCTCTCTAACAAAAAAACAAAAACAAGCAAAAACTCGTTTCAAAGGAGGATCAATACAAATACCCAAAACGCATACCAATTTAGAGCAGATCTATGAGTCAACACTGCAAAACCTCTGCATAGACAGCAGCAGGTGGTTCTTCACAAAGCTCCGGCTATGTAAACACTATACAGATGCACCATCAATATCACTGTCAATATCCATGCTGTCTGGGACGTCATGGAAGAAGACAGTCTATGAATGAACAGAGAGGGAGGTATATTTAAAAAGATATTTAATACAAGTAGGTAATTGTACAGCAATTGGTTTTTTTTTCTTTCTGTACTCCAGAATGGCTCTACGGGATTTGAAGCCAATGTGCAAAATGTCAGTGCAGCACTTTGGGTGCATGTTTCAACGTGGATTTTTGTAATGTTTGGGAGGGATACAGGCTGACGGTCAAAACAATAAATCTCATGATCTAATGCTTATTTGTGTGAGCTGTACAATGTGAGCCTCCAAACATGTTGAGCAGCTGTGACCTTGAAAGAGCTAGAAAGCCCCAAGCATCTATTTCACTTTACTGTTTGGTAAACTGCTGCCCCAAGCACCTGGGTCTACATTCTCCAGGTGGAAAACCTGCCAAACCATGGAATGCTGCTCAGAGAATGGAGCAAGAAACATTAAGCAGAACCCTGTTGCTGAACACGGAAGAGCAGCGATATCAGACTCTACTCACATTGCAAAAACCAGTGCTGTATGTCAGATCTGCAAAAGCACAGGCTGAGCATTGAGCCACCTTTAGGATCCACATAACCTTTCCCTCCTCACCTGCAACAGGCCAAGGACCCTCCATCATTGCCTTGGCTAAGATGACTCCAGAGGAGAGTGCCAAAGAGTATCTAGACTTATTTGAAGGTATAGCTTCAGTGGCTGCGTTTACATGGACAACAATAATCCACTCTTAATCTAATTAAGACCATAATTAGATTAAGAAACTACCA
>JAOUWY010000078.1:18785470-18800578 GCA_025728095.1 Prietella phreatophila | reverse complement strand
ATGGACTGGCACCCTGTCCAGGGTGTACCCCATGCGCCTTGTGCCCCATGCTCCCTGGGATAGGCTCCAGGTTCCCCCGTGACCCTGAAGAAGGAATAAGCGGTTGAAGATGGATGGATGTTTAATTGGGTTATCCTTATCTACTTTTAGGACTGTTTCAGGACTCAATTTCACAAACTTTCAAGCACCACTGTGTTACATTTTCTTTAGTCATTTTTTGCTGCTTACCAGAACTCGGTGATGTCCAACGGGTTTTCTCAATCTGCCACACACGTTTATTCAAGAGATATGAAAGCGTTGTGAACATTAATATGCATTTTGCCTAAACCATGTTCTGTGTGTGCGTGTGTGCGTGTGTGCGTGCGTGCGTGCGTGCTTGTTCAGATGCTTTGGCAGCCTGTAACTATCTGCCCCAGTCTAGGGAGAAGATTATTGCAGCGCTCTTCAAGGCCCTAAACTCCACCAACAGTGAGCTGCAAGAGGCTGGGGAAGCCTGCATGAGAAAGGTCAGCTCTCTCATAACACCGGTCTTCTTTTATTCCCCTTTCTCTGCATCTCTCCCTGCCGTGCTGCCACTAATGAGTTCTGCCTGGAACAATCAATACAGGATTGAGTGAGGCAGGCGGTGAGGAAAATGAATGTGGCTATGATGCATCATCTTGCTATGGAAGACTGGCCCGGGCTTTATTAAAGTGGCCTTTCGTCTGCTAATGGAGATACACTAGGCTTTGAGTTTTTCTGCCCCGGTGTGACAGGAGACTGAAAGGCAGCATGATATTGCGGTAGAATAACGTCACATGTATTCTTTTTTTTTGAAGAAGAAGAAGTCGCACACATCGGTCTGGGTAACGATGTGTATTGTTGCAATGGCATATTATTATATTATAACGTGTCTATATTATAAATCAGTCGCATTACTACTCCTGGAGCGGCATTGAATCTATCACAATAGACCAAATTCTTTACGGCTGGTTTTCAGTGACTCGTTCATGGATCCTTTTCACGTTTGCCAAAGGAGATGCGTTTAAACATGACGCTCGTCCTGGTGATGAGACTCGCTTCAGTGCTGTAACTAGAGTACATGCTCGTGAAAGCCATCACCTGCTGCACTACACACAGTGGCTAAGGTGTAGTCTGACTGGCAATAGAGTAGAGAGGTCGAGCGGTAGTGGATTTCACCAAGTTGCATGGTACCTGCCCCTAAACGATTAATCGACTGATTTAAAATTGGATACTGAAAAATTGATAACATTATTACAAAAAAAAAAATTACAAACACTCTAACTAACACAACAAAATGAGTCAGTGATGGATTTTATTTCGCCTCTAGAGGCCGCTCTCCTGCTGTACAATGACGGTGGACCCTTCCCGGAAAAACTATCGCCTGTGTAATTAATTTTTTTCCTACAGTAGAATGAAGTTTACTTTGTGCGTTAATTAGTGCACGCAGACGACGATCTTTAAAGAATTACAAAACAGGAAGTTAAAAATTATTTGAACTGCTCTTGACTATTTGACATTACTCGGTGGTTTCACAGATTCATTTTCCCCCATTTTTGACATGTTAATATCAGAACTCCTGCCTAGAAGAAAGCTTCATAAAAGCCTCCTTAAGTGAATGTGTGTCTCACTGTGTGATCCCCCCCACCCCCACTTTCCCAAAGTTCTTGGAGGGAGCCACCATTGAAGTGGATCAGATCCATACTCACATGCGGCCTCTGCTGATGATGCTGGGGGATTATCGCAGTCTGACTCTAAACGTAGTAAACCGACTCACCTCCGTCACAAGACTCTTCCCCAACTCCTTTAACGACAAGTTCTGCGACCAGATGATGGTGAGTTACTGGCACGTAAGACGTTATCGCTCGTCGTCACTCCTGGTTCTATCGGGCGTTCATTCTGAAATGTCAAGACGGTCATATTACACCTGCGTAACCTTTCGGCTTTGTTTCTCTCAGCAACACTTGAGGAAGTGGATGGAGGTGGTGGTGCTCACTCATAAAGGAGGCCAGCGCAGTGACGGCAGCGTAAGTGCGAGCGTGTCTCCTTTTGCTTGCGTTAGGCTTCAGCACGGCTGAGTGAGCTTATTACCGCGAGTCAGTGCTGACTCTTGTCGTCTTTACGGTGACCTTCACGGTTTTCCAAATGCAGATATTCCTCGGAGTAATTTTCTGCTTGGGGTCAAGCCCCTGCAGTCAGCGCTGTAGCACCGTTCTAGCCGTGCTGGGAGAGATCACGGTGTTCACCGTGTTCTCCCCTAGTACAACTCCTTCAGATATGAGGTGCGAGTGGCCATATTACAATCGATGATTAATTAGGCTCCAGGCTCCCAAGTGTCGGCTTGCTAACAAGCCTCCGAGCACTGCATCTTTGTTATCTGGTGGGCAGATAACCTTGTAGGGGAAAGAAAAGGTGCGAGGATGGAACCTCATGGAGAGCGAACATTCACCGGGGTACCCCTACGTTTTCTAAATATATTGTAATTACATGCAAATTGGCCCTCTGTACCTGTCCCTCTGTACTCATGGGCGGCCATGCTGATGAGGCGGGGTCAGCCGGGGGCGGCGGGGGGCGGGGCTCAGGCTGCTGAGATGGGAGAAGTGAAACAGGATGGGCAGCACTTATGTTTAGAACCTTTTATCACTATGAAGCTGTTAGCCTATTAAACTCTGCCACACGCCAGAACCGATAAACTGAACGGTTTAAAAAAAATTAAATTATTATTTCTTTTTTCCCCATGTCTTCCTACGCTGCTAATTTCTCAGGTTTTACTGCGTATGTGTGTGTGTATGATTTGGGTGCTTATATATTTATGAGTGGGTTAGCTGTTATGACTCGAGCGGTTTTAACTGGATCTGTTCATGTTTCGACCCGCACTCGGTCCCTCTGCAAGTCTGTGCTTCATGACCAGCCCACTCCACATCATCTCGTCTTTCATTTTCGCACCTCAGCCACCCCTCCATCATGAATGTTCTTCACCGCTGTCCTGTCACTCACCGCTTTGCTGATCGTGTCCCCGTTATTCTCTTGTTCCGGAGCAGCCTGCAACGGAGGGTGTGGAGGTGAGATGGCGCTGTGTTGGGACGCCTGTGCTCGTGCTTCTTTTTTTTTTTCTTTTCCTGTCCGTGCCGATGGAGGGCTCTGTAACTCTTAACTGTGTCTGTGGTGTCGTGTTTGATTGTCTGATCATCACCCTCGTCCTATGCTCATCCCTTTCAGGTCTAGACTTTGTCCTTAGTTGTCAAAGTTGCGTCATCGACGAGTCGTCGTCGTCGTCGAGCGTAGCATTTAGACAGGCGACGAGTGTCTGAAGGTGCTTTAAAGTACCAAGATTTTTTGAAACTTTTTGAAAGCACTAGAATATCCGGGGGGGGGGAAATAGCTCTTTTCCTTGATGCTTTCCTCCCAGACTAGTGCGTTAGGAAGCAGCATGTCTTGTGCAGTCATCTAAAATGAACAAAATATTGAGTATTCTTAATATGGAAACATCTGGAATATTTATTTACGTCATAGTCCGTCTTCACTGTATTCAACTTGAAATCAGTCCGTGCAGGATTGTGCAAAGGTTTTTTTTGTGTGTGTGTGTGTGTGTGTGTGTGTGTGTGTGTGTGTGTCATTGTTGTGGCTAAAAATGCTTAATTTTGCTGTGGCTTTTATCGAAATTTGCGGCATGCTGCTTTTCTTTTCTTTTCTTTTTTTAAACCGAATTGTTGAAATTGCTCTCGTGCAAAATAGTTTCGCGCGGTCTTTCGCAGCGATTGATTGATTGTTGGTAAACGAGACCTTTTTTTAAGTTGTACTCCTGTTCAACGCACGCGAGTCAAAGAGGGCTTTGGGTGAAATGTGCATCGTGGTGATGTCACATGACGCGTATTGGCCAAAATCTGCTGTGATTTAAAAAAAAAAAAAAAAGGAATAAATAAAAAAATGCAAGCTCCTCCGAATTTTGAAGAGTGCGCTCGATTTTGCGTTTATTTCTGCGATTGGAAAATCCTGGAGGGACTGATTAGAAATGTCGAAACCTCGGTTTTGTTGCTGAGGATTTTTCCCAGCGTTCCTTGCTGTTTAGTCTGTACCATGGGTCATAACGTTTGTACGACTTACTAACGGAGTAACGTCATTATTGTTCTCTTGTTCCTTCAATACAGGAGATGAAGATCTGCTCGGCCATCATAAACCTCTTTCACCTGATCCCGGCCGCTCCTCAGACTCTGGTCAAACCCCTACTGGAGGTCGTTATGAAGACCGAGCGAGCCATGCTAATTGAGGTATGTTATTATTATTGTTATTTAAAACTGTTTATCATCAAAAAACCATTGGTCTCTTTTTGTTGTGTTTTCGTCATATCGGGCAACCATAACATGAAATTTTCTCTGCGTTTCCTGTTCGGTAAGGCGGGCAGCCCTTTCCGAGAGCCGCTCATCAAGTTCCTGACACGTCACCCCTCCCAGACAGTAGAACTGTTCATGATGGAGGCCACGCTGAACGACCCACAGTGGAGCCGCATGTTCATGGTAAACCCTTTCGAGCGTTCTGCTTCTGAGCACTTCGTTTTCGGGACCGGACACGGTTGAATCGTTCACCTCCTTTTTCCAGAGTTTCTTGAAGCACAAAGATGCCAAGCCGCTCCGAGATGTGTTGGCGTCGAACCCGAGCCGGTTCGTCCCCTTACTGGTTCCTGCAGGTACTCCAGGGACGGTGCGGCCTGGCTCGCCCTCCACCAGCACGGCTCGCCTAGACCTGCAGTTCCAGGCCCTTAAGGTGAGCGGAAGATCTTGGGTCATCGTTCTCGTCGCTGCAGATGAACTAACCCGAAGATCGACGGTTCTCTCCAGGACTGCAGTGTAACCGTTTCTCTTCTGTCTTAGATCATAAGCATCATCGTGAAGAATGACGAAGGCTGGCTGGCCGGTCAGCACTCTCTGGTCAGCCAGCTGCGGCGTGTCTGGGTCAGCGAGGCCTTCCAGGAGCGCCACCGTAAAGACAACATGGCTGCGACTAACTGGAAGGAGCCTAAATTGCTGGCCTACTGCCTGCTCAGCTATTGCAAGTACGTTCTAAACGTAGCTCAATCACAATGAACGCAATTCCTATTGGTTTTTGTTGACCGAGCGGATTGTCGCTTTACCAGACGTAACTACTCCGAGATCGAGCTGCTGTTCCAGCTGCTGCGAGCCTTCACTGGCCGCTTCCTGTGCAACATGACCTTCCTGAAGGAGTACATGGAGGACGAGATCCCGAAGAACTACAGCATCGCGCACAAACGAGCGCTCTTCTTCCGCTTCGTCGAATTCAACGACCCGCAGTTTAACGATGAGCTCAAAGCCAAGGTGAGGCACCTTTTTAAAGATGCCGCGAGTGCGAGAATTGTTTTCGCCTAGCTCTAGGGACTGATTTTCCAAGGCTTGGGAATTGGACCCTTTTAAATTACCGGACAAGAAACACCCCCCATCCCCCGAGGTATTTAGCATGCCTTCGCTACAGAGGAGAATACGATTTCGAGTCGAGGCGACCGTTAGAGGAGGTTTGCTTAGCGTTGTTTCAGTGTGCTCATCAAACCCTTTTCAGTGTCGAAATTTATCCGTATAAATATCTGAGCCGTTTTCCGCGAGTAGACCCAGCAACGCGCCTGAGCACAATGCTTGTTCTGAGTGGTATCCTCTGTGGGTTTTGTAGCAGATGCGTAGCCGGGTGTCTGTGTTTAGGGGCAGTGTGCTGCCGTAATAGATAGTGTGTAATGGAGTCTGCACTGCTCCATCACTCATGCTAACGGCGTCGGGGCTCATTAGGGCGGGGGATAATGAAGGCACACCTGCAGCCCTGCGGCCTGCCCGATACCGGCACCGTACGTGCCGTCATTTATTTTACACACACGCTAGCACGACAAAAACACACGCACGCAGCAGCTACTATCGGATAACGCCGCGTGGCCAGCCGACACCGCCGGTTCTTTGTCTCACCTGCGGAGAGAGACAAAGCCGGGTTAGACCACTGGTCTGAATTACCCCGGGGGACGTGCAGACACGATTATTGATCACTTTGTCGAATGGGATGCGTCTCGGCTCAAGCGGTGCTGCCAGATGCTTTCCTGTAAGGGTTTAACGAGCGAGCCCAACAACCCGAGAGTTTAGACGTCGTGATAGTGTTTTATTCCGAGTATGAATGATATACCAATTGACTGCTTTATGCAGATATCGGTATTTTGAGAGCGATTTTGACTGCAATTAAGAAATTCGGGAATAATAATAATAATAAAATGACAGATTAGATCGACATTTTATATGCGCATGAATATTTATTAAGAAGGAATTGTTTTGTAGAACGGGTCACCCCCCCCGAGTAGTGCTCGGCAGATGTACAGCATGTTCCCTAAAGGTGAAGGTCGTAGTGTTCGGGTTGGTCACGGTGTACGATCAGATGGCTGGCGATGATCGGACGGTTATCTCATGGTCGGTTTTTGGGCGGGGTTTTTTTCCATTTATTTTCCCCTACTCGACTGGTTCTCGTACTGTTTGTGTCTGGCTGCGACTTTCCACGAATGGTTTAGATTTTGCGAATGCCCCCACAATCGATCGTTTCTGTGCGGAGGGCACCGCTGTTGTAAATCGGGTCCATCGCTACGTCTGTTGCCAGTTCTAGCATGTTCGCGTTCATAACTTTATCATTCACGCCAGCTATCAAACGTACAGACGAATACGGCCTTGCTGAGCGACAGACGCACTGTAGTTTCAGCTTACAACGTTGTGATAATCTCTCGTGGTTTTTTTTTTCCCTTTCTTTCTGTGTTACAGATAAGAAAAGAATAATTAGACGATGGGATCTATTGTCATTTCTTCGGGGTTTTGTCTCGTGTACGATACAGTTTTGTTCAAAGATTTCAGATTCAGTTTTTCCTTTCATTTTCACCACCGGCTTTCTGCGTTTTTAGCTTCGGTGATCATAACTTGGAAATTTCCACAGTGAAACCCCTATTGTCAGGCTGCGCCTGCTAGAAAAGGACGACAGTGATGTCTTTTTATTTTTTGGCTCTTCATTGTTATCTGTCGCTTTTCCTCCTTTTTATGTATGTATTTATTTATTTATTTCCCTTCTCATGTCCCCTTTGTACACTTACACACGTGACATTTTTCTACATCTATCATTCTCCTTACTGGAATTTGAGCAGGAGAGCCAGAGGGGAATGCAAACGGTCTAATGACGTTATCGTAATGTGCGCTCATGTCGCCGAGCTGGAGAACGAACTGCCACCGATGACTCCGAATCCGAGCTGCCGCCCGGCAGCGGACGTTCTGCGGAAGCAGTCGGTTACGGCACGCTCGACGACGCCGACGTGGTCACTCCTGCAGCCTGGGCGTCGCATCCTCGCCAGTCCAGAGTGTTGTCGAGCTATTCATTCGAATGGAAGTTGGGTTTGTTCGCGTTACTTTGACTCTCTCTCTCTCTCTCCCGCAGGTTTTGCAGCACATCCTACACCCAGCTTTTCTGTACAGCTTTGAGAAAGGGGAAGGCGAGCAGCTGCTGGGCCCCCCCAACCCGGAGGGCGATAACCCCGAGAGCATCACTAGCATCTTCATCACCAAGGTAATGCTGCAGGCTTCCCCAGCCGAGCCGTCGTTCACTCCTGACCAGGTGGCTAATATTAGTCGGAGAGATATCACGACCTTGTTAGAGGTCCGGTTAAAGCCAAGACGGAATGCTGTGGGGTAATGGCCTCCGTTTGTTTCACACTCAAATTGATGATCTCTTCCCCTGTCTGGCATTAACCGTGGCACAAAGCCTGGCCTATCAGTTACTCTCGTAGCCTGATCTTTTTTTTTTTTTTTACCCACCAAAAATCTCCGTATTTGCTCACGTTAATAGTTTGGCTGAAACATTGAACGTCTGTATTCTTTTAACTGTCGTGCAGGTGCTGGACCCAGAGAAGCAATCTGACCTCCTGGACTCCCTGAGGATCAACCTGCTTCAGTTCTCCACACTGCTGGTGGAACACGCGCCCCACCACATTCACGACAACAACAAGAGCAGGAACAGCAAACTGCGGCGCCTCATGACCTTCGCCTGGCCCTGTCTGCTCCCCAAAGCCTGCGTGGACCCGGCCTGCAAATACAGCGGCCATCTGCTCCTGGCCCACATCATCGCCAAGTTCGCCATCCACAAGAAAATCGTGCTGCAGGTTAGAAAGTTCCGTCCTAATGCGCACGTCGTCTATAATCCAGTTCCCATCTAAAACCGTATGCAGAACCACTTGTTCTTCAGTATCGTTTTGTCCGGCCCTGAATACCCGCGCATGTGTTTGTTTTCAGGTGTTCCACAGTCTGTTGAAGGCCCACACCATGGAGGCTCGTGCCATCGTGCGACAGGCCATGGCTATCCTCACCCCAGCTGTACCCGCCCGCATGGAGGATGGGCATCAGATGCTCACTCACTGGACCCGTAAGATCATTGTGGAGGAAGGCCACACCGTCCCGCAGCTGGTCCATATCCTGCACCTGATCGTACAGCACTTCAGGGTACGAGTCGGCCCCTCCTCATACAGCTCGTGACGTTTTTAAAGTCTTGAAACGTGCGGCGTTGTTAAACCGGACGTCAGGGCAGGACGTATCTGCGTTTGTAAATAGCCGGTTGCGTTTAACTCGCCTCACAGCCTGTACTTGACAATTAGTACCATGGATTTTTCTAACATCGGGTCTGGGGGTGGCGCTTCGGATTCTAGAGAGCATTTGATTGGACGGAAAAGCTGAAGTGCAAAATGACGTCATCAGAAGTGTAGAATTTGAATAGGTATGTATCTTCAGTATAGCTAACCTTAAGGCGGACATGTTCGCTCAACCACTCTGATTTCATGGGGACTTTAATGTTTTACCTAAACCGAAAAACGGACAGTCCATTTGCTGTTACTCTTGATGACGCCGTGCTTGTTTGTGGACAGGTGTACTACCCGGTAAGGCATCACCTCGTGCAGCACATGATCAGTGCCATGCAGCGACTCGGCTTCACCCCCAGTGTCACCATCGAGCAGAGGAAGCTGGCCGTGGACCTGGCTGAGGTGGTCATCAAATGGGAGCTCCAGCGGATCAAAGATCAGCAGGTCAGGCACGTTTTACAGACCTTTTGTATGTCCTTCCGAGACGGAAACTCTTTTGTGAACGATGTGGTTTGGGGGCAGCCGGAGTCGGAAGCAGACGCAGCCGCTGGCGGCGAGGGCACGAGCTCTGGAGCGCTGAAGCGGGGAGCATCCGTGGACTCCGCTCAGGACGTCAAGAGGTTCCGCACAGCTACGGGTGCAGTGGGCACGGTAAGGAGACCGTAAACCTAGAGTCGGTTTAACGGGTCACAACTGCAGCCCGGTCTCTCTTCGTCTGCCTGTATCTGTTTTAAACGATCCGAAGTGCCGCGTTAGCTCGTGTTTCTCTCGTCAGGTGTTCGGCCGCAGTCAGTCGACGCCCGGCACTGAGGCGCTGCTCACCAAACCTGTAGAGAAGCAGCACACTGACACCGTGGTCAACTTCCTCATCCGCATCGCCTGCCAGGTGCAGTATATAAACCACCATGTTGTCCACGACATCCCTCCTTTACTTAAACGAGATCATTCTCTCGTGAGCCGTTTGTCATTTTTGCCATATTGCCTTCTAGAACTCTGTACTCCAGCACGCTCATTGTCTTCTGGTCCTAGGTGAACGACAGCACTAGCGTAGCAGGCTCTCCAGGCGAGCTGCTCTCCCGCCGCTGCGTGAATTTGATGAAGATGGCCCTCAGGCCCGACATGTGGCCCCGCGCTGAGCTCAAACTGCAGTGGTTTGACAAGCTGCTCATGACTGTAGTGAGTACACATGATGATGATGATGATGATGATGATGATTGGAAAACAATTCAAACCTGGCTTTAGGTGACCGGTCACTTATAGAAATGCACTTCATTTAACGTTTCGATCCCACGCCAGCTTTGTCTGGATCGAGACTTTCTCCTTGTCCTCGTCCCGTCCCCCATTCCTCCACGTTCGTTCCATTGTCTGTCCAAAAAGCTGTTCTGATGTGAGCCAAATCGATATCGTCTGGCTTATGACTGATTTCTCACTCCCTGGACTGTGGAGCTCAGCACTGTGACGAATTCTGTTGTCATCTACGAGACTGGGTCTCAATTAGGCGGTCTATCCACTCTTTCAGGGTGTGTTTGCTGTCTCGCTCACTTCCTCTAGCACTTCCTTTTTTGTATTCGTTCCACCGTTTGTTTTAGGTCCTTTCTTCATCCTTTCTCACTTCCCCTGTCTTGCCTTCTTTTTCTCCTCGCCGTCGGAACGGCCTTCCTGTCGTCCAGACACACCGCCCTATTGATTCTTTCGCGAACCGGACACACGTGCCCTTCTCCAGGCTTCTGTGTTTGATTGAAACGCACAAACGGGGCCTTATTCCCCAGGCTGCAATGAAATGACACTGCAGTCTGTTCGGCCCCTGTGTGATCGTAGATTCCTGGCATACGCCCGTCTCGGATGCCGGTGAACACCTTGTTTTTCCTCACTCTAAACGGTTTAGCCGTGAAGCAGATTCCTGCTTTATTTTGGTGCGTCGCTCGAATTTGAACTCCGTTTCAAAGACGAACGCGTGTAATGAATGACGTTAATGCTCGTGTAGCAAGTGTTTTCTGCATGAAACAAAGATGCGTTTTTTCATTTCGAGGTTAAAGGAAACCTGCTCAGGTTACTGCTCAGCCTATTACTGACGCAGTAAATGGTGAATGGCGCACTTATATAGCGCTTTCATCCAAAGCGCTTTACACTGTGTCTCATTTGTTTGTGTCTCACACACCAATGGTAGCAGAGCTGCCACACGAGGCGCTAACTTGCCATCGGGAGTAACTTGGGGTTCAGTGTCTGTCCCAAGGACACTTCGGCATGTGGAGTCACCCGGGCCGGGAATCGATTAGTGTACAAACCGCTCTACCACCTGCGCCACAGCCGTCCAGTACTTCCATAAGTGTTATTTCATAGTGTTAACATTGTTCTTATTCTTACCTAGTGGACATGAAGAAACCCCTTCGACGTGTGTCCAAACGACACCGTGTTCTGTGTAGCTGCTACTCTGCTTCTCCAATTCAAATGGATCAGTTTGTCCTGCTATTTCTTCTGCCCCTATACAGACCAGGTCTGAGCAAGGTGGTTATCAGTATGTCCTAGCTTTGCCCGGTGGACGACAGCCCTCCATTATTTCTCTGACAAAGGCACTAGGTGTTATGCCTTGCTCTGGGTCTCATAAGGGAGTGGACTACATTCCCAGCCCAGATTCTCTCCTAACCTGATTTGGATCAGGTGTACGTTCTAGCAGATGTATGTTGGGCAGCTCGCCGCGTATCTTTATCTACCCGTGTCTGTCCTGGAGACGCATCTGAGCCTCGTGCTCGCCTGTTTTTTCTTCTTCTCATGAGTCGGTCCCAGATGCAGTCTGCGAAACCGGTGCTTGTTTTAAAGAGCCATGGCTCGGTTGAGTTTTTTTAGCTTTAAAGCTGAATGCTTGTTTTGAATCTCAGATTTTGTGCTTGTTTTTTTTTTTCCCCCGTCTGGTATAGGAGCAGCCCGCCCAGGCCAACTTCTCGAACATCTGCACAGGGCTGGAGATCTTGAGCTTCCTGCTGACCGTGCTGCAGTCTCCGGCCATCTTGACCCACTTCAAGCCTCTGCAGCGAGGCATTGCGGCCTGCATGACCTGCGGCAACACCAAAGTCCTCCGAGCTGTACACACTCTGCTCTCCAGACTCATGAGCATCTTCCCCACCGAGCCCAGTGAGTTAAAGAGCCCCAGTCAGCACCCTGCTCATCGGGCCGGCTGTATTTATTATTCAGAATCGTTCCACTGCGAAAGAGTGTGCGTATAACTCCGTAGTTCCCTTTCCGACAGAAACGCATGGTTCTTGGGGTGGGTTTAGAAGCGCTCAAGCGTATAGCATCACTCGTTTGTCACGAGTCAACTCGGTTCATTCAAATGAACGTTTCAATGCAGTTTTCACAACGTTCTAATCAAGATTGTGTGTGTTTACATTTTTAATTAAGACAGAAATAAATGGTTTTAAAAAGGTTTAAACCAATATGAAGGAAATGCACAGCCTTCTTATCCTGATAAATGCCCCCTACTGCCTGCGCTACTCCCAAACACTGCACGCTTAGATTATAAAAAAAAAAAACCCCAAGATAAACAGGCAGCGCTTCACCGAGGACTGGGCTCGTAGCAAAAAAAGTCCAATCATCACTTCAAAGGTATGGAATCGGTACAGGTTTGTAATATATAACGCTGTATTACGTCCTGAGTGCGTTTCCATCTCGGCACGTGCGACATAGAAAGCGGGGAAACCGACACCCTCGGGTTTTTGTTTGTTTCGTTTTCTTTTTTGCAATAAGCTAGGCAACTAACTCGGATGAGTGACGTGTATTTATTTTTCTCAAACGGTGACCGGCCGGTCCAGTCAGTGTTTTAGCTTGATCGGACCAATCTAAAGCTGGTGTTGACTCCTGTAGAGGTCTGGAGTGCTAGTTTGCTTATCTCTGATGCGACGAGCAGCCGTGTCGACTCGACGCCGCGCGTTTGCGCTATCTGCTGTCGAAGTCCGTCCCGATCATTAATTTGCAATTTATTGCGAATTGTATTGCGTAACGTAAACATTTAAATCGTAACCGAGAATTCTTCATGAAGGCTTTTTTCATTTAGTATTTTTTCCTTCATATTTATTTATTTATTTGCAATGTTGCCTAGCCCGAATGACCTGAATGAAGTTCCGACCCTACGATTAGTGGACAGCCCGCTCTACCACCTGCGCCACAGCGGCCCCTAAAGGTGGCTAAAGGGTAAAACAGGATACAGTGGTTGCTGAAGATGAATATTAAAGGCGTGCAAGTGGTGTGGGTGTTGTGTATCTCGGGTCACTCGAACCCCGAGGAGACGTTTTGTAGTGCATCTGTTGGGAAACGTCATCTTAACAAGTCCCTCGTCTTGTTTTGTTCTCCTTCTTGTTTCTGGTCCGTCATGTTTCCGCTTCCTCTCTGTCCTCAGGTACCTCTTCAGTGGCCTCTAAATACGAGGAGTTGGAGTGTCTGTATGCAGCTGTAGGGAAAGTCATTTACGAGGGTCTTACCAATTACGAGAAGGCCACCAGCGCCAACCCCACTCAGCTGTTTGGTAAGAGGTGTCTCTGTTAAGACCGCTTTAATGTCAGTAGTGTCGATAATGTGTTCAGTCCACTTTCACGTAGATATTCGCCTATTTATTTCTTTCTTTTGCCAAGAATCTTGCATCCTGCCAGGGAAAGTGCTTTTGAAGCCGATTTTCTCAAATATCATAAAGCACAAGGATTCTTCATTCCCACAAACACACGATGGGTGGTAAAACACTACCGGGTTACATCCTATAGTCGGTGGTATTTGATCCAGGCCCGAAACGGCGCTGCCGGTCAATAAATGCCTCCTGATTCCGCCCTGCTGGAGGCATACAGTTGCACATGCACCACTGATATGATGTATGTGTCTCAGGCCAGGGTGACTTTTTACATTTGTCTCAGCTCCCTAGAGTCCCAGCCCCGAAAAATGCATTACTCATGCTCTCCACCCCCACCTCATCTGCTCTCTCAGTCAGATTTTCTTTTCACATGACCTTGTAATTCAACGTGTGTGAGACATGAGCTGCTTTCAAAGTTGCTCGCATCCCCACTAAATGGCCACATACTGGTGCGTTAGGGAGACCCCATGCTCATGAGCCGTCATCTTAACCCTCATCTCTCTCTCTCGCTTTCTTCTTCTTCCTCCACTTACAGGAACTCTGATGATCCTGAAGTCCGCCTGCAGCTACAACTCCAGCTACATCGACCGCCTGATCTCAGTCTTCATGCGCTCGCTTCAGAAGATGGTACGTGAGCACCTGAGCCCACAGACCACCCCTGGAGCTACAGAGACCAGCGCAGGTAAGCCCCCCAAATCCTCACGGCCGAGTCACTATTGTTCCGCTGTTAAAGGACTCCAGATCGCCTGCACGATGCTGAATTCATTCTTATTAGCTGCTGTCTAAGAGCTGCTGCGTTAAGGTGCTTTGAGTGCTGGCCTCTTTGTCAACACGCCACCTGCAGGTCCTTGTTCCTGCTCGTGTCTCTCTCTCACACACACACACACACACACACACGATGACTCCCCTTCAACTCTGCTTTGTTCTGAAGCCACGAGATTGTATGTCATGCAGAAACGATTCTTTTATTTGGTCCAGAGCTGGCTGTAGTGTAATTACCGTCGATGACGGTTTGTTAGGTCATGGAAGAGTCTCTTTCGGTCACGTCGGTTGCAGTACACACGTGTGATTGGTCGTGTTTGCTGATTGAGTGAGTATAGGATCGGCGCTGCTTATGATCATAGTGACCGGACTCGAGTCAAATATGTCATGGTCTTTAGCTTCGAGCACATGAGCGTGTCCTGTGGTGTCTGCGTTTGACCACTGGGTGCTGCAGAAGGACCAGTGTATGCATCGCATCGTGGGTCCACTCATTTCTGCTAGAAAATTCCTCACCTCGTCCAACGGCTTAGCGACTCCAATCCGACCTCTCTGCTCATCCCTTCCCAAAGTGCTATCCTAGTCACGGGTCGTCTACTCCAGGACACGCACCGACGAGCTTGTGCACACACGCACACACACTTTTCAGCTGTCGCTCATCGTCACTCGGCAGCTGCGCCAAAGCCCTGTGCACACAGCACGAGTCCACACAGAACTTCAAATCAGCAATCTGCAGCTAGCACGATCTCCGTCTCCCGAGTGCTACAGCTGATCAGCACTCGCGTGTAACCACTCACAAATCAACCTGAAAATGCATTCAGATTCTGGATCTCCTTAGCTCCTGTTCTCTGTGCTAAACTCGAGTCCTTCTGCTAGTCCCCCCCCCCATCTATTGGCATTTTGGGTCTGGATGATTTTGTCAAGCTGAGAGTGGCATTTGAAACGTGACTTGTAAAAACGTCTTCCTTTGCTAAATTTACTCTAGTTCTACAGATAAGTCGACAATCTTTTAACCTCACGTTGGCTCTCCATGTGTGTGTGTGTGTGTGTGTGTGTGTGTGTGTGTGTGTGTGTGTGTGTGTTTATTGTGTGT
>JAOUWY010000078.1:18763312-18776906 GCA_025728095.1 Prietella phreatophila | reverse complement strand
GGCAGGCAGGCATGAGAGAGAGAGTGTAAAAGCAGTGAGTTTAAAATGCAGTAATTACTTTCCCCTCCTCATCAGATAGCGTTTTGATTAAATACCAGTGAGAAAATTCCATTTACATGATGAATGGGCAGTTGGAATGAAGAGTATCAGCTGATATGAACTGATAATTGTGAAAAATATTGTATTTCCCCATTTATTTTCTGCTCAGAGCTTTGATTTGCGCCACAGGAGTTCTCCGTTCGGGCCCGTTCAACACTCGTATGTTGGTTCGTGCTTGTGTTTCTCCCTCCGTGTACTTTGGGTACTCCACAGCGAGTCGTCATGTTACGTGAGCTCTCTAGCCGTCATTCTACGATTTAACTATAACGTCGATCAATCATAGCGTTCGAGTGTGTGGAATGGGGCGCAATTAGATTTGCCGATTCCATTCCATGACAATACAGCATAACGTGTTAAAAATCAGTTACACGTGAGTATGTAGTGCCGAGGCATTTTGCCTGTTCATATTTCTGCTGTTTTGTCTGATGGGATGATTGCACAAAGGCAGGAGCACGCTGGGCGGATTATGGTCTCGCTCTTGTCTTTTGGGATAAATGGGTTCCAAGATACTTTTGATCCACCCTTTTTTCGCCCCACAGTCACCTCGGGCGTCATTTCACTCGATTTTGTCTTCTCCAATAAGGACCGGAAGCCTGCAATACCGCTGCAATGATGGCTTTGAGATTGCTCTGTGCTGGAGAGTTTGAGGTGGCTGCCAGTCTTTCGGGATAGAAAGAACGGAAAGATTCGTTTATTAAGGGAGATATTTCGGGTTCCGGAGTCACGGCGACGAGGCTAATCTGAGGCAGCTGATTTGTGTGAAGGTCTTTTGGGGAACGGGATGTCCTGCGGTTAGGGTCTCATCCGTCCGTCCTCCCGTCTCTTTCGCACACAGGCCGCCCAACAGATTATCGAGCTGCAAGAGGCTGCTCAGATCAACGTGGGTCTTCAGCCGGCCAACCTGGGCCGCAACACCAGCCTGCACGACATGAAGACCGTAGTGAAGACGTGGAGGAACCGGCTCCCGATCGTCTCCGACGACCTGTCGCACTGGAGCAGCATCTTCATGTGGCGCCAACACCATTACCAGGGTAAACTGGGATACGTGCCCTGCTGTGCCCCGCTGGGTTCTCACCTGCACAGAGCTCGTTAGATACGTCTTAAAAAGTCATCGAGATCGTTTGTAAAAGTGCTTTATGGCCGTAGAGGGAAGTTGTCCGCTAACCCGAGTGTAATATCTGTGCAGCCATCGTGTCCGCTTACGAGAGTAACACGCAGCACGATCCGAACACCAACAACGCCATGCTGGGAGTGCACGCGTCCGCCTCGGCCATCATCCAGTACGGCAAGATCGCGCGCAAGCAGGGACTGGTCAACGTGGCGTTGGACATCCTGAGTCGCATCCACACCATCCCTACCGTGCCCATCGTCGACTGCTTTCAGAAAATCCGCCAGCAGGTGAAATGCTACCTGCAGTTGGCGGGAGTGATGGGCAAGAACGAGTGTATGCAGGTGAGTGAGACGATCGCTGCCGTCGGTCAGCGTGCCGTTTAATCAGGCTTTAAAAGTTTTTAGTCATTTTCTAAGTCGCTTTCTAACTGATACCATTTTAGAACAAACGTAGAACATTTCCCGTATCGGACTAGATGGTAAGACATGCAGTTGCTTTTGAATCTTTATTATGTAAAGAATAATTCCTTGGTAAAATCGCTTACAGGATGATGGGCGGCTATGCGTGCCCCCGTAGCTCTTCCGTTATCGGCCCGTTTCTGTTCAGCTTGGAATTGCAGAACCGCCGTGCCATTTCTCTTTTCTCGGGTCTGTTCTTCCCTTGCGCGCTCGCTTTTAACAAGGACTTTAGTCCCGATCATTCTGCTCTGTATTACTTTGAGAAGGACTCATCTTGTGCTGCTGTCAGTCACGCGCCGTGTAAGGAATGGCCCCAGTATCCTCTTAAACCTGATTAATGGGGCTGCTCCACTCTCCTTCCTTTCATCATTACTCTGCGTCAGTCTCAGCCTCGTCCTGATCCCGGCTGATGTCACCTGCAGTGTTCTCGCCTGACTTTTCTAGTACTTCGAATCTACTCCTGAAGACGCGGCAGGTGCCATTATCTGAGATCTTTCCATCATTTTGGATATTTGCTAGCAGTTGGTAGCTAGAAGTCGCTAGTAGGGATATATATATATACAGTGGTACCGCGACATACGAGTTTAATTCGTTCCGTAACCTTGCTCGTGCCAGTTTGCTCGTATCTCAAAGCAATTTTCCCCATTGAAATGAATTAAAATGCCATTAATCCGTTCCAGCCCCCAAAATGCCACCCCAGTTGTTTTTGTTGCGTGTTTTTGAATAAGAAAAATGTATTGATTTGATGATTGAAAATGTATTTATTGAGTATTAAATGACAAATATTGTATAAAAACATACTAAAAGAGAATGTACAGGGTTAAACTGGTTTTATAAAGTGTATTTACCTTGGAAATTAGCCGACTTGAGCTTACGGAAGATGCTGGCGGAGGTGTTGCTTTCGGTTTGGCTTGTCGCTTCTTGTTTATATTTGTGAGAATCACACACGCACACAAACAAAGGTTTGAATGCGCGCGCACTAACACAGGGCTGTGTCACAGGTTTCGTGAGTGGCGCTTTGTCCGGTGCAACTCGAGGCGACAATACGAGACGCGCGGGGCGCACTCGTATCTCAAAAAACTCGCATGTTAGGGCACTCGTATGTCGAGGTACCACTGTGTATATATTTTATAGAGGGAAGCTTTCATCAGACTTTCGGGGGAATGGATTGGACTGAATCTACGGTTTGAGCTATAAAGAAATCCGCCCCAAGCCGTTATTGCCGACGTGTGGTTTTTCTAATTCCCAGATAAGACGATGTGGATGCTGGATGTTTTTGGGCGGTGTCGTGAAACCACCTGATCTCCTTTTCTTGGTCTTTATTAGGGGCTTGAGGTGATCGAGTCTACCAATCTCAAGTACTTCACCAAGGAGATGACCGCGGAGTTCTACGCGCTCAAGGGCATGTTCTTAGCCCAGATCAATAAGTAAGTGTGGATTCCCGTCTTTGAAGTGCCTCCGTCCTTGTCTGCTTGTCTTCCTTCTTTTCTTTGTAGCTTTATTGAACCTTTCTTTCTTTCTTTCTTTTCTCCTTTCCTTCTCTTCACACTTAATGCCGGTTAGACTGACATTAAAGAAAAGGGATGATGGTCTGCGAGACAGCTTTAGTCCATTGAGAGCGCAGACTTGCTAAAACGAATATACTCGGAGAAGGGACATTACGGAGAAGACCGATAAACAGCTGTGTGCTTCTATTTTCCCCCGCTAATGATCGCTCCTAAAGCGTTAGGCCAATAATGAGGTCAAGGCGATCGTTAGCAGCCAATAAGGGTGGATGATGACTAATTAACCTCACGTCCTGCGCTCGCGGATGGAGATAATGGCTACGGGCTCTCGTACAGTGATTGACGCCACTTGTCAGACTCGTGTCAAGTGACGTCTTCCGTCAAATCCTGTCGAGTTTGGAGGTTCTCAAGAACCGAGTCGAAATATTTGAACGCGAGGGTCATTTAAAACGCGGCCTCGTTTTGAGAAAGCCCATAGGCTGCGCCGAATCCGATCCCTGCCATCTTTTTAGCACAGGGGTCATCAAAATCCTCCAACCACTTTAAACACAAGCACACACTCCTTCCTAGCCCCAGCTCTTGCATGCGCTTATCCAATCAACCCCTGCTCTGCGTCAGACCCACTTTCGACTGTAATTACAGCAGTCGAATACAATCGTGTACTTCCAACAGGCACAATCATCGATCGGAGGCATGTCGCGTCGTCGAGAGTTTCTTGCGGCTCGAGGAAACTTCGTCGCGGCCATCGTCTGGTTTCCCCGCTTCGATCACTTTTGCTATCCTCTGCAACACCGAAGCTCCAGTGCGTTTCATGCCGACGTTCGCCCTGACCGATTGTGACAATGCCCTTCAGGGCGATGGTGACTCTGGAGGGCACTGCTGAATCGCGACGGCTTATTAAACACACCGCGCCGAATAATTAACTCGGTCGCAATTTGTAAAATCTCTGGGATCAGCAAAACTTTCCCTCGCCTCAGCAGCACTTAATGTAATCATTGCATGTCCACTCGGCAAATATTAACAGGGGATTTGATAAAGAAATGGTGCTGTCAGACGGAGGCTTTCAACACTTGACTGGGCAAAGAAATAGCCCCACACACTGGGTGTGCGTGTGCGCACATGGTGAGTGTCCAAAACGAACTGAATGCTTCAGTGGATGTGGGCTCCCCTGGTTCCCATCGCAATCAAACTCAGTCCTGTTGCATGCCACATGCTCATTATATGTTCTTGTTATAAGTGGTTGCCCTGGGAAACATTTCACATCGGTCCATACTTGGAGACACGTGCGTGGGATGGTGGCAGTGGCTAAGTTCCCTCTCAACCGTTTTTAGTCCCTTTTTATAAAGACGCTTCATGAGCTCGGCTGCCGGTCTGTTCTAAAAGCAGCTTCACGGCCGTCCTGGGGAAACCATAATCACTGAGGAAAGGGCTCTCCGAGGTACAGAGTGGCGCATGAAGGAAAATATTGGACTCGGTCGGCTAATACTCGTGAGCTACGGTGCAAGTCGCCTTGGCGGGATTTTACCCAGCACATAGCTTCCTAATGCGTGGAAATCATGTTTATTTTATAGATCTACGTGTCCGTGTAATATTGAATTGATTGCCATGTGCCAGTAACTATGTATCAGATAGTTAGTTATTCCTTAGATTTATATAGCGCTTTTCTAGGCACTCAAAGCTCTTGACGTTATATGAGGCAGGGGGAGCTAATCGAGCACCACCCGGGTTAACCCATTTGTTTTGATTCTTTGTCACTTCTGTACCGAGCAAAGATGTCCGTCTCATGGGCTCACGGGAAAGTCTTTTGGGCTGTAGGGGAATTGATTTCTTTCCCCACTCTTCATATCTGCAGATCGGAGGAAGCCAATAAAGCCTTCTCGGCAGCTGTGCAGATGCACGACGTGCTAGTGAAGGCTTGGGCCATGTGGGGCGATTACCTGGAGAATATCTTCGTGAAAGACCGCCAGTTACACCTGGGTGTGTCGGCGATCACGTGCTACCTCCACGCCTGCCGCCATCAGAACGAGAGCAAGTCGCGCAAGTACCTCGCCAAGGTAAGATCTCCTGCCTCACAGCAGCCTTCACTTTTCTCAGTTCGACTGGCTTAAATGAGCGAGAGAAGTATATCTCGTTAAAGGCGCCTTGTAGCAAGCTAATGTTCCAGTGCTGACTTCTGAACAGAATCGTAGAGCGCTTCTCTGAATGCCGGTTTTCTCTTGGTCTTCTGCTACGTGGGTAAACGCTCATTCTCAATTTAGCTGCCTCGGGCTGCACACTGAGAAACCCTTTAACAATTACTGCCACCCCCGCAGGCCCTGGCGGTTTCCCCCTCACCCCAGTCTTCGAGGTTAAGCGCTTAATTCCACCCCTGTCAGTCCAATCTAAGCAGCTCTGTTCAACCTGCNNNCCGATCTCCCCCTCACCACAGAGATGCCTGCTTCAGTCGATCAGTAAACACTGTGAGATCTGCTAGCAGCAGGGCAGGAGGAGAAAGGCCACGTTCCCCTTTATATAAGCAGCGTTCCTTTTTCCATCAGTCTCAGACCTCTATAGTGACCAGCAGCTGTAAGGTCTACGTGCTTCTATTTATTTTTTTGTTTTTTCTGTTTAACACAGCAGGTATTGTGTAGCAATGATGCGATAATTAATGCCGTTCTTGTGACGTGGGTGCAGAAGCAAGATGGAAACACAAGTAATCCATACCCCGATGCTGGTTACCTTGTGGTACCAAATCAAATCAAGTACAAATACATCGTTACACCAGAATTCGTGCTATAGGAATCTTACATCAGATTTCTATACTCAGTCCGGTCCTGGACTTTTTTTTTTTTTTTTTGGTGCGTGCGTGCGTGTGTGTGTGAAACTGAAAGAACCCGGGATACATCAGCCCTGTCATGTCCCCTTTTCTGTAAATAAAAGCAGCCTTTTATGAAATGAATCCAGTCGCATTAGAGGTGACTGTCAGATATAGACCGTGGATAATGTGTGCAATTACGGTATTAGCGCTGACGTTTGGTTTTGTACGAACGCTGTACACATGGCGCTGTGCTCTCGGTTGTGCACTCTCGCTCCAGTTGCTCGTGGGTCTTTATTTTTCCACTGGGCTGCCGCACCGGGAGGGCATTCGATTATGTACTACCGTCCAATCGTGTACTACACGGAGCCTCTGGTCCAGTTTAGAGATGATAAATGAGAATAGATGGCCGGTGATTATCAGTAATTAGCTGCAAGCTGTGTGGCCTTGGTGGCCCATCACGGGGTTAATGTCTCCATCGGCGCCTCCAGGGATTGAGCCTCACCTGCCATAAACCCCATAACACCCCCAGCCACCCCCGCGGGCTCCAGCCACCACTTCCAGAAGCTTCTAACAAGGAAGCGGAGTGTGATGGCGGTGATATGATTTCACAAGCCATTAAGCCCGTTTTGTCCAGCTGAGCGGTGTGTTAAATTCACAGGGGTTTGCGGATTGCTCGTTTGGATCGTGATATGGACGAGATCAGACTAGTGTTGTGTGGATGAGTCTGATTCACGGAGACGTGTGGACGTTTAAATGGCTTTTCATTAGACAGGCAGCTGGTTCCTCACTTCGAATGTCATCAGACACTTGTGTTGTCGAGACGTCCGGAGTGTTATTTTACAGACGTGACGTTATCAACACTGAACCTTTTCTGTTCTTTTTCCCCAGGTTTTATGGCTGCTGAGTTTTGACGATAAGAACACGCTGGCAGATGCTGTGGATAAGTACTGCATTGGCGTGCCGCCAATCCAGTGGCTCGCTTGGATCCCTCAACTCCTCACCTGCCTGGTAGGCTCTGAAGGCAAACCTCTTCTCAACCTCATCAGCCAGGTGGGTATCTCCCATTATCCTGCGGTTTATTACAGCGCTGATGTGGCCCAGGACGCGTCTGTACCATTTGTTGGCAGACACAGACAAGAGCTTGGCATGATTGCTCATCATGTTCAATAAAACCGAGTGTGAGATGCGTTCCGGTATGTCGTCTCATTTGTACGTGTAGATGTATTGGCCCCCGTGAACCTGCACGTCAATAAACTCATCACAATCGGTCCCTTTTGTACTCGGCGGCCTGTAAGTTTGGTTCATCGACGTTATTTCCCCGCCTTCCCTCCACCTCTTTAATTATTCACGCCGAGCATTATTGCCGATTTAATATCAAACATCCAGGACCTGCAGGAACGAAGCAAATTAAAACGGAGGCCTCATTTGCATCACTTGCTCGATGGAGTTTTATTTGTGAGCCTTTTTTAAAAGCACCTCCACTTCAAAGAGTAGGCGGCGGCTCCGGGGGCCCTTCGGACTGCCGCAGAGGGAGCGATCAGAGCGTTTAACTCGAACCTCTCTCTCGCGCTCGTTTCCCTCCTCGCCTTAGATGTTTAAAATGCAGCTGGGCCTCTCTGCTTGCTTGTGCGGATATCCGAGCGCCTTGCGTCTTAATCTCCCAATTTCCCCCCGAATGCTCCCCCTGCATTCAAGACGCTTTGCTGAGAGATTAAGGCCACTTAAACCGATAATCACCAAGTGAAAGAGATGTTCACGTACTCCGGTCTCATTTAACAGCGTCGTCGAGGCTAGCCCGGCCACGCCACGTTCTCGGCGCCGGAGGACGTCTCGCGTTTGATCTTGAGAGCTGTCGCTGCCTGGTGCTGGTTGAAGGGTGAGCGAAGAAGCTCTCCAGATTGCGAAGCGAAGGCTCCGGTGAACGGCGCACCTTAAGCTCAGCCGCTGAATTATTTAGCCTCAGTTGAGTTTTTCAAACGTGTGCTGAAAAATTGATGAAGGTGAGCTATGAAGTGTTTGCAGATGAATCGGAACCAAAGGGAACCCGACACCTTGCTGTAGACGCGCGTGGCGCATGCACATTTTTATAATATAACGAGCAGTCTCTCTGATTATCGGGGTGTTCTTTTTCTCCTCCTTCCGTTTTAAATTTTTAATGCGCGACTTACCGAGCTCTTAAAGGCAGACCTTCTCCGTACTTATTGGTTATTTTCATACAAAGGCCATCCCAGGCGCGGAGGTGTCTTTTTACACCTAGCTAGCATTCGCCCTGCGGTCTGCTTCGTTGCGGATCCGGTGTCCAGTCTAATGGCTGTTTGTCCAGGAGAGACGTGAGGACTCGAGGCGCTGCTGGAAGAGAAGCACTCCTCCCGTGGGCCACAGTCTCACCATAACCGTGTTCCTACACCACCATACTGCCTGTCAGGTAGTGATGATGCCGTATGAGCGCTCTGAAGGTGCTTTGAAGCAGCACAAAGACGAAGTGCGTGTGATCTGGGGCGGCTTTGCCGCAGCTTGTCGTTCGAGCCGGGAATAAGGTGCCCACGGGCAAGTGGAAAACGCTGCTGATCATCAAGGTGTGAAGTAAAATTGTTTCATGACCTTGAGCTCTGATTACACACAGATATTGTTCTTGGCTGCTTTAGTGTGAATGGCTGAGTAGGATTTTGATGAATAGGCTTTGCTCTCCAAGCGCTCTTTGAGGCTGTTCAAGGGCACTGCAGATCTCCAAGGGAGAGGGCCTGTCCAGACATGACGAGCTTTTACGGAATGTCATATTGAGCCATGGTTTTAATCCGCCCTTGATGTTTGTCCGTTTTTATTGCTTCTCCTCTCCGCGGTTTCATTTTCAAAATCCCACGCTATCGCGCAGCGGTTTGAAGACATGTCGGCGACGTGCTAACCCAGCACCGGCCCTGCAGGGACCGTCTTGAGTGTAATCTGCGCCCGTGTCTTTCAGGTGGGACGTGTCTATCCTCAGGCTGTGTACTTTCCCATCCGAACTCTCTATCTGACACTGAAGATCGAGCAGCGGGAGCGCTACAAGAGCGGTGAGTTCGACGTTCAGTGGCTCGTCCACGGATCTTGCATTGATTATCGCGCGACGCGTTTATACACTCTGTTATTCCCGCAGCGTTACGCATGCTCCTAGTAGTTAGATGGAAAGCGACGGTTCCCAGTAAAAGTGTCATTAGGTTCGTTCGTAATAACTGCGCGAAACCTTTCAACTTGCACGATGCTAGATCTCCTTTAAAGTAAACGCTTACTGCGGCGTCGCGAATGTTTACAGTCGTTTCTGTGCGTATGCTGTGACTGATTTTGTGCTTGCCTGCGCATGTCTCCTTAGACTCTGGACAGCAGCAGCCGAGCTCGATGGGAGCTCAGAGCCACTCTGCATCAGATCCAGGCCCCATCCGGGCCACGGCACCCATGTGGCGCTGCAGCCGCATCATGCACATGCAGAGAGAGCTGCACCCCACACTGCTCTCATCTCTGGAGGGCATCGTGGACCAGATGGTGTGGTTCCGAGAGAACTGGCACGAGGAGGTAGGCTACACCACCAACTGTGCGACGCGTTTAGTCCCGAGAGAGCTCGATGGCTGTGTTTGAGCTGAGAGCAGACATGTGATCGATCGCATGACGCGCACAAATGTTTTCTACATGTAGCAGTTGGAATACGACCGCAGAGCCCTTTAACACCTGCTGTGTTTTTGGTCGACGCGAGAGTAGGTCCTTTCAGAATGTCTCCGACGCATGGGGTGTTTGTTTGTCGCAGTTTTTATCTCAAGTTCCCACGTCTTAAAGGGGTAGTTCACCCTGAAACGGAAATTCCGTCATGGGTTACTCAACGTCGTGTCGTTTCGAACCCGTCAGTCTTTCGGAACGCAAACGAAGACGTTTTTTTTTTTTTTTTATGAAACGCGCAAGATTTCCATTTCTGCGTCTGCAGTCCACGTAAGCGATCCTTTCACGCTCCGAAAGGTTCCTCGGAAAAGTAATCCGTGTGACTCCAGTGGTTTAACCCGAAATTTAAGAAGCGAAACGAATGCTTTGCGTGCGCAGAAAAAACGAAATCTTTACTCACGAACAATCCTCCCTTGCTCGTAGCTCTCCGACGCGCGTTCCCAAGAGAACCGCAGCGCATGCGTGTCGCGTTGACGCGAAGGAGGCGGACATACAGTAAAAATTCCGCCCTCCTGTGTGTCGGAATCTTGCCACGTGACCGAGAAACCTGAACGTGCATGCGAAGTCCGTTGTATCTTGACGACTCTGCCATGATGGAAATCTTCCAAATCGATATAAAGCGCTGACGCGTCAGACTCCATCCAGACGATTTCGTTCAAGGTCTCCCAACAAGAACACGTCACTATATGTTTTTCCTTGTAAACGTTGTAAACATCTTTCATTGCAACACGCCGTTTTAATCCGTTTATCATCAGGCTTAGTTTATGTAGATTGGGCAACAGCCATGTCAACCATGATGACAACTGCATTCATTTAAACCTAAGCTTTGTTTGTTTAATCATGGTAGGAACTGCAGTCAGAGCTGTGACGCATTTCTATTTAAAATTTTTTTTTTATTTATAGAAAACAAATCCATACCTTCAGCTTTGAGATTTATTCGGTACAAATGCATTTACAGTAGTGTCTGTAGTTGTGCACGTGAAAGCTGACACAGGCATCGAGGCAGCACTCGGTGAGGCTGAAAAGTGGTTTTGCAGTGCTGGGGAGGTTTTTGCTCTCATGCTAATTGGGTTGTGGTGAGCAGAGAGGTGTGATTGATGGCTGTGGAGAGCGAGAGGGACTGGGCACTGGGAGATGGGCAGCCCAAGACAGCAGCAGATGCAGTGATGTGCTGAGGCTGGACAAGGGACGGTGGGAGGCAACTGTGAACAATATTGTCCCGAGGGACAGTCCTCTGCATTCGGCACGCTGGGGGAATGAGGGAGTGTCAGATCAGGGGAAAGTGTAATATCACATCTCTCTTTTTTTTATGTAAAAATATTTGGGAAAGGGAAAGGATGGTAGAAAAGGTAAATGAATCGCATGCATGAAAATGAATCGCATGAATATGAATCACATGAAAATTAATCACGTGCATAAAAATGAATCATATGAAAATGAATTAATAAATGAAACTAAAAATAGGAAAGAAAGTATTAAGGTTTGTCCTACACTTTAAAAAATTTTTTTAAAAAGAACACGGTTCCAGGTAGTGAGGAATTGAAGAACGCTGAAATTGGATTATTCAGAGGCTCTCGTCCTCACGGCCCGCTCTCGTCCTCAGGTACTACGGCAGCTCCAGCAAGGCTTGGCGAAGTGTCACTCTGTGGCGTTCGAGAAGAGCGGCGCCGTATCAGATGCTAAGATCACACCACACACTCTGAACTTTGTGAAGAAGCTGGTGAGCACGTTCGGAGTGGGCTTGGAGAATGTCTCCAACGTCTCCACCATGTTCTCCAGCGCCGCCTCAGAGTCTCTAGCTCGCCGAGCCCAGGCCACTGCCCAGGATCCTGTCTTCCAGAAGATGAAGGGCCAGTTCACCACAGGTCAGTGCGTGCACACACACACACACACACACACACACACACATCTCCATTCATTTGTTGCCTTTTGCAGTTGCAGAGTGCTGCCTTTAGGGGGCAAATCCACCAAATTAGAAACATTCTCAATTCGTGAAATATGTAATGTTAATGTAAAAATGGTGGTAAACCTTATAGTGCCTCTATTTTTGCCAGCTGGGGCATGTGGAGCTTTATTGCACCATGAACCCTGTCTGTCGGAGTTTAGGGCTCAGGTGTACATGCACCGCTAGAATCCCAGTGAAGAGGGAACACTGCAAACGCTGTGCTAACCACAAGAGACTAGTTTATTCAAAAATCAGTTGGTCACTATGAGTACCCATTTTCTATAATAAGCCAGTAATCAGATTATTCACTTTTATGTATACTGTTCAGCTGGATAGAAAAAGATGACCCATCACACCATGAAGCAAAAATATATGATGTGTATGTTTACTACTTCGCTAGCTGATCATTTGTGTTTACCCCCCTCTGTCTGAGAACGTTCTGTCAATGAAAATCACGGTGTGAAGTACATATCTGGAGGAACGGCGTAGGTCACGTGACTACGGGGAAACAGTAATTGTTGGTGTGGGGGTGGGGATAACCAAATTTTTAAACACGTGGTCCACACACAAGCTCCTGTGCTGCGTTAACAACACCTGGCTCAGGAGATAATCGGGGCTACGGAACCACATAATTATATTTATAAGGTGTGGCAGGATGACGACAGGATGCTGGGCGCGTTCAGCAACTTTGATTGCGCAGGCATTAATTCAGCATGTTTCTTAATTCTGGGTTTCACGTCAGTGCATCGGTGCTCGGAAGTACGTGCACGTAGTTTTGTTCACGTTGAACAAATGAGGAAAACCGACTCGTAGTAGTCGAGTTGCCGATCACGAGTTTGTGGCCAAACATTTTTACACTTTGCTTATAATTCTGGAATGGCAGAAAACTTTCCTGTACCTTCTGAACATATTATACAACGCTTTTAGTTCCCCTGCTTCACCCGGCAGAAGGGCAAGCATATGTGAAATGTCCATATAAACGCCCCCATATCCTATAAAGGCCTCCCTTTTGAAGGACACAGCGCACATCTGTCCAGCTCAGTCTCTTGTTTTCCTCTGAACATCTCCTCAGGCTTGTGGAGTTGTGGAAATGCCAAATACAGCTAAAGCGGTGTGTGTGAGTGTGTCCGTGTCCTGGGGGACTGTAAGAGGGTGTAAAGCAGATGTGGTGGTGCCAGCTGTTCCTCTGTAGTGAGGCAGCGCAGCATAACTCGCATTCCTTCTCCCACCACTTTGTACAGCATACTCTGGTTCTCAAAAGTGAGACAGAGGAGAGAAAATATCATTTTTACTCATGAGAGTACACACGCTGACACCACACACAATTTGCCAGGCAAAGCCCATGTAATCTGATCATAGCCAAACCATTTGCCTTGTTTACAGTGGGCGGCTGCCATAGCTGCAAGTTGGATGAATTTCTATTACTTTTTCTCATCTCCTCCTCTAGAGTCTTCCCGATTTTCCAATCCGATCCATCATATCCCGCCCGATAAAAGAAATCTGGCCTCTGCTGCTTTGTGAGTTTCCCGTCCACTTAAGGCCTGTTCATACGGCGAGTTAAGCGGCCCATTTTTAGATCCATTTTTTGTGTTCATACCCACGTTAGACACGTGAGATGTGCTGAGTAAAAGTGCCAATTCACTCCCTGACAGTAGATGGCGCTTATTGAAAAGCTGAAATACACACGAAGAAATGCAGATTGGTTGACGTCATGGCTCCGCCCCGTCTTGTCGTGTGTTATTGCCCACAGTGGTTTTCAGTTCGGGCTGTGTGTGTATATACCGGGAGCCATGAGACACACACAACGCGGGTAATTAGATATAGAGTTGGAGTTAGATAGCGAATATAGTTAGAGTCTTTGTTCATGCCATGTGTCTTAGACTAATGCTAGGAAACATGAACAAGAACTATGTCTGAGTTCGTGTCAAGGCTAGTTAGCTTATAGCATAGCTTACAGCTTAGCCTGTAGCCTAGTAGCTTGTAGCATAGCTTATA
>JAOUWY010000078.1:18535796-18546751 GCA_025728095.1 Prietella phreatophila | reverse complement strand
CCATCACAGGGCACAATCACATACACACTCACACACCCATTCATACACTACGGACACTTTAGACACGCCAATCAACCGGAGGAAACCGGAGTACCCAGAGGAAACCCCCACAGCACGTGGAGAACATGCAAACTCAGCACACGGCGGGAATCGAACCCCGGAGGTGTGAGGCGAACGTGCTAACCACTAAGCCACTGTGCACCCCCAAACATATAACCAATAAACAATAATATTAGTACCTAATTTAGGTCATTTCCCAATACTGACATAAATGGTCCTTTAATATGTTCTCAAAAAGCCAAACCAGGTTTTCACATTATTCTCTCCAAAAGTCAAAGCATTGTTTTCACATTTATTAAGCATATATCCCTATAGTTTTGCCTGTGATCTTTGTCACCTGCCCATGGATCTTCATCAGTTTGTGTTTAGAAACATTACTTACTGTATAGTCTGTGTGTTTATTCATGCTAAGTTTATTATTAATAATAGATATTACTCCTAGTACTATTATTACTGCTTCTGCTACTACCAGCTACTAGTTTGGTTTACCTTATAGTTGAATATTACTACCACGACTACTACCTGTAGTTGTAGAAGTAATAGTGCCTATTTTAAGAGAGTTATTTCCTCTGTCATGCAACCTGACTGCTAGTTTAAAGCAGAAGTCAAGGCACTTTAACTATCCTGTCTCATTTTGTATCACACATCACACACACATTTTGTAAAAACTATTTGATCTTTGAGTTAAACATTATGCATGTGATTCAACATTCCAAAATGCCCAACAAAGTTCTATTCCCATGCCTAAATCCAGCATTTGTATTCCCATGGATTTCCTGACAAACGTCAGGGCTGCTTTAAAAAAAAAAAAAAGCAGTTTAAGTCACAATTTAAGATGGTGATCGGTTATTAAATAAAAGCTGTGCTTTTGGCAGAATGGCTAGTAACAGAATCCACACTATTACCAAATGAGCTTTGCAAATCCCTGTTGAACATATTAGAAATCTGTATAGGAATCTGTATAGCTTAATGTTTGATGGGGGGAATACAGTATACCCACAATGATACCAACTTAAGACAGAACTGATTATCAACATTAACCAGGCATATATTTTCAGGTTAATAAAACAGTTCATTTGAGTTTATAATCTTTGGTATATCTTATGTATTTAATTACACAATGCCGCATTAATACAGCTAAATACATTTATAGACTGGCTAGCTAACTAACTGGATTATATGGGTTTGGGTTTTAATGCAGTAAGCTTTTTGACAACTGCTGCCGTACAGCTCCAAGGTCCCAGGTTCGATCCTGAGCTTGGTTTACTCACTGTGTGAGTTTATGTGCATGTTCTCCGTGTGACTGCATGGATTTCTTCCAAATTCTCTGGTTTCTTCCTACCTCCAAAATATGTCAGTAGGTGAACTAGCTAAGATAAATGTCCCCTAGGTGTGAATGAGTGTGTGCGGGATGCCCTGCAATGGCCTAGAGTCCCATCCAGGGTGTATTCCTACCTCACACCAAGTGTTCCCGGGATCGGATCCAACATGACTCTGATCAGGATAAATCGGTTACTAAAAGTGAGTCAGTAACAGAGTGAATACTCTGTTTAAACTCAACTCCTTGACTGATTTTTTTCCTTTTCTACCAGTGTTTAAACATGCCCTCATAACTTTGACATCTTTGGCAAAAACAACGTCGTGTAATAATAATTGTCATTTTGCGGCCTCTTTTTGAGTGTATCAAGCACTTAACAGTTGCAAGAAGGACTTGGCATCTGTCACTGCTGTGATATCCAATCTGTAGTTCTTAGCATTGCTTCAGAGAATATGGGCATGCAAACAATGTGGTAAGGAGCTTTTTGTAGCTGAATGTTGCTTTGTTTTTCAGCTGGTACAGGGGCATTAAATATCTACATGTTGTGCTATCGCCCTGTCTGTTGAAAGCATATTGAGGTCACACATATCATCTGAACACTGGTTCATGGATTATTAGATGGTGATTGCATCATACCATGCAGTTTTCGCTCTAATAATTCTATTAGATGTGTCTGGGTCTCTTAATTGGACATTACATACTGTAAATATACTGTAATTGCGTCACATCAGAGAACTATATACTGCATATTGGATGTAGAGTATGCGACTTTTCGTTTTGATTAGAGAGATGCTTTCTCATAAAAAATGCAGAAACTGGCTTTGCATTTATGTAGGGCATGTGAATATAACCACTAAAAGGGAATGTGTTTAAGCAAAAGTACACCATTCTGTTTTTCATCAGGAAATTTTTATTGTATGAGGCTTCAAAGACACTTTAAACTTGCTTTTGGGGATTATGGCATTTTGGAAACAAGAATAGCTGAAAATTTCAGTCAAAATCTTTGTTACTGTTGAAAAATGGCATTTATTGTCATAAAATATAACAGCCAATCATGTTCAAATATGTAAATGCAGAGCACCAGTGCACCAGGGGAGATGAGGATCTAGTCTTGGGGTCAGATTCATAGAACCTTTTCTTAATTTCTGTCTTTTGTTGTGCAATTTATTATTTGGTATACAAAAAGGGTCTATGGTTAGTTTTGGTTGACTTTAATCACATCTTTATTCTTTTTATTAAGTGAGTGGCTCCTGACTCCATATCTATTCTGCACTCACATTTCTTTTAAATGAACATTATTACAGTAACAGCCTAGCAAAGTGAGGTTAAGTAACCCAGATGTGTCAAGTTATACTACTGTATAGAGAACAGATTTGGCTAAAGTACTGTTGTATGGTAGTTTAGTAGTTCTTAAGTCTTTCCCAAACATCCTTTGTCTTAAATAATGGCCAGGAAACAGATTGATTTTATAGACACGGGAACCTTGTGGGAACTACAAATTTGGCTCCTTTTGGCAGATAACACTGTTAGTTCATTTGACTGATTGAAAAGTATTGATTTACTATTTGCCCATGGGAGAAATGCTTTGCCCATGGGATTGTGTGACATAATGTGGAATATGCTTTAACAACAGATGGATAAATAAATATGCAGTGCTTTAATATATACTGTGTGTGTGTGTGTGTGTGTGTGTGTGTGTGTGTGTGTGTGTGTGGGTGGGTGGGAACAGCATCACTGGCATATGCTTATTTCAGGACTTCACATCCACTGCTGCTTTATGAAGTACAATGAAGATTAAAGTGTAATATATTCAATTAATTCTGGTCGGAATCTCTGTTTACACACACACACACGCACCACATGTTCCCATGTTCCACATTGTTTACACCTCCTGTTGTACCGTTCTGTTGCACTACAATTATATCTGGTCTCGAAAAACAGCAAGTGCCTCTTCATAGACTTCAAGAGGAGATTAAGCTTATAGTATAGCAAGTATGTACTCACATGATGGCTATGAATCACCCCATAATGCCTCTGTGGTACTGCATAACTCTTTATACTGTGATGAGATTGGTTACATTAATAACCGACCATCAAATCTTCATTCGACTTTCATTCGTTTCAGCATCATTATTGCTGCCTCGACTATCTTTTTTCTGCTTTATTTAAAAAAATCAGACAACACCTTAAGCCTTTTTTAACAGTTCATTATATGTTTACTGAAATCGACTAGATAGTTATTTCATCAAGACTGTAAAATGATCCTTCCAGCCATTAAACTGTGTTATTTTTCGACGCAAGCACACTGTGTCCACAAAGTTATACATTTGAGCAATCAAATCTATAGATCAGATTTTCTATATGATCGATATCGCATTTTAATATCGCATTCTGTTTGTAATTCATGTAAGAATGTCGTCTTAAGCAAGAATCGCTGACTGCTATCATCTGCCTGTTTTAATCAACACACCTTCTTTGAGCTGGATGCGTTTGCCTCGTATAAATGGTGTGGCATTTTACTGCCTATTCACCTCCATCTTTGCCCAACATCTTCAGTATCTTTTCAAGGGGTTGCCACAGCAACCAACAGCATGCCCTTCGATGTTCAAATGTCAAACGTTCTCAGCAAGAAGCAGAAAAATTAGGGCGCTGTTCAGTGTCGAAACATCAGATGCTCTTGGTCCATGTTCTCAGTGCAGTCTTAGTGCAGTGTTGTCTACTCTGCTATTCATTATACTGTTTACTGTGTACGCACAAGCCAAAAATAGAATCTGGATTAGATCTGTTCGGTGTTGTATGTGTGAGAATTTAATCTTATTAGAGATATTTCAGTGTAAACAGGTCTACAATATATTTACAAATCTTTAGCCATGTTAAAATGATATTTTGAATGATATTGTTTCGACTATAGTGTGTGTATATATATGAAAGGTGTATATTCATCACAGATTATGCACATCATATGTAATGTAATAAGCACCTAGATTAGGCTCATATTTGTATACATGGTTGCCTAAATAAAAAAATAAAAAAAATTCTAATCCAATCCAAGAATTATGTCCACCCACATTATATTTCTATATCGAATACAGTATCTGAGAATTGACAGGGACATTGTCATCTTTTACGACTGATTGTTTTTCTCCTATAGGACCATCCGTGTTTACAGAGGAAAGAAGAGCTTTGGGTTCACGCTTAGAGGCCACGCGCCTGTGTGGATCGACTCGATCATTCCAGGTACACTATGTTCTACATTGTACCTATTTATGAGTTAGACAGAATTTTTTATTTTTTTTAATGATTAATCGGAATTGCTTAGCGGTGTACTCGATAAGTACAGTAGGTTAATGTTTCATGATGTTGTTGTGATTGTGATTAGAGCTGAGTAGGTCTGCATTGTGTATGACAGTCTGGATTCATGTGTGAGGGGCTGGAGAGTGGGAGGTGAATGTGTGAGTGTCTGCATGACGATATTCGCCCACTACAGGCCTGGTTAGAACCTAGTTAGCACTGACTCAGCCGAGCCACGTGGGGCTGCTTATGGAAATATTGTAGGCGTCCAGTATCGTGATGAACGAAACTGATTTCAAACTCACCTAGACTCAAAACTGAGTGTATGTTTTCTGTCGTAATCTATCAATAGACATGTTACTAAGTACAATATACACAGTCCGCTGTAAAAGTATTCGGATGAACAGGTCAATTCTTTTGTTTTCGCTATACGGCGAAGACATAGTATCTGGTTTGAGATGAAAAGATGAATATGAGACGATAGATCAGAATTTCAGCTTTCATTGATTGATATTTGTATCTAGATTTATTAAACAGCTAAAAGCCCACCCATTCTTCAAGTGACCAAAAATATAGAAACATGTGACTGACAGGTGTTTGTTTTGTTTCCCAGGTGTGCCCTGTTAGACTGATAGTTTAAACAATTAATAGTTTTGAGTATCTACTCTTGGTTTGAGCCCTGGGTTTCACCTGGGAAGAATGCATTTGTTGTTAAAAAATATATATAAACCAACATGAAGAACAGAGTGCTGTCTATGGGAGAAAACCAAGCCATTTTGAAGCTGAGAAAAGATTGAAAATTCGAGCAAAGCCATTGTACAAGCATTGGGTATAGCCAATTCAACAATTTGGAATGTTCTGAAAAAGAATGGAACCACTGGTGTAGTAAGAACCAGACATTGAACAAGTCTGCCCAGGAAAACAACAGCAGTCAATGACCGAATCATTGTGATTTCTGTGACGAAAAACCCCAAAACAACACTCTCTGGCATCACCAACAACCTCCACAAGGAAGGGGTGAAGGTACCACAATCCACCATTCAAAGGGGACTATGAGAGGCAAAATATAGAGGCTATACCACAAGATGCAAATCACTCACCAGCAGTAAGAATCAGGAGGTCAGGCTGGAATTTGAAAGAAATACAGAGATGAGCCACAAAAGTTCTGGAACCAAGATTAACCTCTACCAAAGTGATGAAAAGGCCAAAGTGTGGAGAAAGAAATGATCCAAAACATCATGATGCAAAACATACAAGCTCATCAAGCACAGTGGAGGTAGTGTTATGGCTGCTTCTGGAACAGACTCACTAATCTTCATTGATGATGCAACTCTTGATGGTAGCAGCAGAATCCCACTCTAATTGGGAAGAACTTCATCATGCAGCCAGACAATGACGCAAAACACACTGCCAACACAGCAAAAAGTGGAAGGTTTTAGACTAACCAAGTCCATCACCAGACCATATCAGGAAATGTAAGCTGAAATTCTGATCTACCATCTCATAATCATATTTTGACCTCAAACTGAAGGATCGTCAGTGTGTAGCAAGAGCAGAAGACTTGGCCTTGTCATTCCAGTGCTTTCAGAGTGGATTGTAGCTGATGAGTTGAAACAGGTGTGTTAAATAATTGATGACAGTGAAGAATTCTGATTGTACTAAAGATCAGTATAGCAAAAAAAAATTCAGCAGAAAACAAAACAAAATAGCAGAAAAAACAAAAACCCTGTGTCACCAAAGACAAAAAAATACTTGGGGGTAATTGCAGTAAATATGCTTCTACAATTACTCAACAAGAACATCAGGAATTTCTGCATTATTAATCTATTGTCTCTTCACCTACTCCAGATAGCCCAGCTGAGGAGTGTGGCCTTAAACCAGGAGATCGCCTTCTGTTTCTCAATGGGCTAGATATGAGGTAAACTCCAGATGAGTTTTCATGTTGATATAAGACATCAAGTAGGATCTTTTTTCCTCACAAAAACCCCCAACAAAACTATACGTCCTGTATATTGTGCTCTTGAAATGATGACGATGATAATAATAATAATAATAATAATAATAATAATAATAATAATAATAATAATAATAATAATAATAATAAAGTCTTAACCTTGAAAACGTATTGCATTACTGCATAATAAGTTTTACACTGTTGAGTTTAACCCCAAATCCTTTCAAATAATTATACAACTCCAATTCTGAAAAAGTTGGGACAGTATGGAAAATGCTAATAAAACCAAAGAGGAGTGAGTTGTAAATGTACTTTGACTTTTATTTAAACAAAACATTTACAAAGACAACGTATTTGATGGTTTACCTAATCAATGGCATAGTTTTTTGAAGATAAAAGTTTATCTTGAAATCGATGCATGCAACACGTTCCAAAAAGGTTGGGACGGGGGAAATTTAGGACTAATAGCGATGTGTGAAACAGATGAGGGAATCGTCTAATCATGGTATAAAAGGCCTAGTCCTTCAAGAGCAAGGATGGGCTGAGGCTCGGCAATCTGCCAACAGATACGTCAGCGAATAATCCAATACTTTGAGAAGAATTTTCCCCAAAGACAAATCGGTAGGATTTTGGGCATTTAACCTTCTACAGTGCACAATATAATTAAAAGATTCAAGGAATCCTGTCAAATTTCAGTGTGTAAAGGGCAAGTCCAAAAACCACTTATGAATGCACGTGATCTCCAATACATTAGACGTCACTGTCTTAAAAACCGCCACGAGTCTGTAATGGATATCCTGACATCGGCTCGGGAAACCTTTGGTAAACCTTTTGTCGGTCAACACCATCCGCCGCTGCATCCACAGATGCAAGTTAAGGCTTTACTATGCAAAGACTTCTCTGGGCTCAAATGGTAGCACAGTGGATGGTAGCACAGTGGAGTCGTGTTTCGTGGTCCGACGAGTCAACATTTTAAATAGTTTTTGGACAATACAGCCATTGTGTTCTCCGGGCCAAAGAGGAAAAGGACCATCCAAGGTATTATCAGCATCAGCTCTAAAAGCCAGCGTCTGTCATGGTATGGGGGTGCGTCAGTGCCCATGGCATGGATAACTTGCACATCTGTAAGGGCACCATTAATGCAGATAGATGGAGCAGCATCTGCTGCCATCCAGAGCAGGACGACGAAAAACCACATTCTGCCCGGATTACAAAAGTATAGTTGCGTAAGCAGAGAGTGCGGGTGCTAGTATGGCCTGCCTGCAGTACGGACCTGTCTTCAACTGAGAATGTGCGGTGCTTTATGAAGTGCAAAAATAAGGCAATGAATTACCCGTACACTTGCGGCGCTGAAGAAATGCATAATGCATGAATGGGGGGAAATTCCGTTTCCTAAACTTAACCAACCGGTGTCTTCAGCGGCCAAACGCTTAATAAGTGTTATTAAAAGAAAAGGTGATGTTGTACAGCGGTACACAGTCGACTGTACCAACATTTTTGTAGTGTGTTGCAGTCATCAGATTTGAAACGAGTGTATATTTTCCAAAAATAAATGACATTCACAAAGTAGAACATCAAAGAATGTGTTTTCAATATAGTACAGGGTGAGCTGAATTTTCAAATGACTCTTTTTACTTGTTTTTTTTTTTTTTGCATTATCCATATTGTCCCAATTTTTTTGGATTTGGGGTTGTAGTTCTATAATGCAAACAAAGCCAAGAGTTCCTAAGCACAGTTTTGGTGTTTGTTTAGGAATTGCTCCCACGAGAAGGTGGTATCAATGCTGCAGGGCAGTGGTGCCAATCCCACTCTGGTGGTGGAGGAGGGACCGGTGCTTTATTCTCCATCAGACTCTGAAGCCGAGGAGTCTCCCTCACTTCCTTGCTCTCACTCACCTGCCCTCAGCTCCCTGCAGTGGGTAGCAGAGATCCTTCCTCCTAGCATTCGCGTGCACGGCCGTACCTTCAGTCAGCAGCTCGAGCACCTCCTCACCACGCAAGAGAGATACACCATCTGCAAGGCCCTCGAGACCTTCTTTCAACACAGGTTACTGTCTCCTGTCTCCTGCTACCTGCTGTCATACATCAAATGCAATAGAGCACACTTCTCCTGTTATCAATAAACTTCTGTTTTTATTCATGTGATCAGATCACGTATGAAGCTTGTCATACTGTTCATTTAGAACCAGTTTTAAGTGGGTTGGTATATTCTGTGTTATGGAGAATGCCAGTAGGTCCGGTCTTTACAGCTTTCCTTTGAGATCACTTGTATGCTCAGATATAACAAAATGGGGTTCTCTCACAACTATTTTGTACATCGCCAACAAATTTTGACAGCAACTTTTAAAGTCTGACACCTAATTAACACTCACTGAGCGCAACATGCTTTTCAGCACAAATGTCAAAGCACAGCATTCCCATGGAACATTTCTTCAGCCTCACAGTGGTGAAATCAGTGTGCAAAGCATTTAAAAATAGCTCCAGCTCTTGGCACAAATAGACGCATACAGAACATTGTGCGTGGGTTCTCTTAGATTTCATATAGGACTCGCCGTCACACTGGGACAGCATACAGGGAGTGTTGTTTTACTGTCACTGAATTGCCCCCATGTCTGTCTGGAATCCAGGAATGTGGACACACTCATTGTAGATGTTTTTCCTGTGCTGGACACTCCTGCCAAGCAGCTGATCTGGCAGTTCATCTATCAGCTTTTGACCTGCGAGGAGCAGGAGCGCTGTAAGAGCAAGATCTCCCGCTTCCTGGGCTTCAAAGGAGCAGGTGTGCAATAAAGACCCTTGTGTAGTATGTGTAGGCTTGGCTGAGTACTAGGTGTGAATATTATTGGTTGTATAAATGGTAGGCAATGTATTTTAGGCATTCTGTTTGTTGTTTATTTAATCACCATTTGTGTGTGTGTGTGTGTGTGTGTGTGTGTGTGTGTGTGTTGGCAGAGCCCGAACCGGGCACAGAAAATCACAGACGGAGCAGTTCCATGAGGGTGACTGGAACATCCCACCGAAACAGTATCAGAGAAAGAAGCTCAGATGATTGCATCATTGGCACTCATCTCGGAATGGGTATGTTTTACATACATCGGGATGTGGACTTCTGTAAATGCAGAACATATTACACTGGCTCATATTGGCGATGACTCCTCCACCTCCATTTTTACCTCATGCTGTAGAATCATTCCTTCGCTCTTATGGAGCCTTAAACAACTAGCCATGTCGGGTCTAATGTTTATGGTTCAATAAGATTGCTGCTGAGTGTTGAGTTTTGTAAGCGGCTTTTTTGCTCGGTCCAATGACCTCACCGCTAAGGTGAATTAGAAACAACTGCTGTTTGTTCCTATGTTTTCATTTGGGAGGGGTTTGGGGGCTGTCAGCTTGCTTTGGGGTACTGTGTGCTGGACAGTGATCTTTCTCCTCAGGGACTTTCACTGAGCCTGCAACCCCAGGGGAAAGACAATGTGGCGATGGGACCTCCTTTCCAGAGTCCCCAGATTTGAACCACGTGGGTACCATTCAGCACTTGTCAAGTACCTCTTGCATTTTCAATTGCTTTTACTCAGGCATGCCATTGTCATCTAACCACATCAAAACCTGTAGATATCAGGAGTGTACACAGAGCTCGAGAGTGCTTACACGGTGAAGAACAGCAAGCCTCTGCAGAGTAACCCATCACCTGGGAATGAGGGCATGAGCCATGCTGACAGCCATGCACTCACTCCCTCCTTCACACATGCTAAAAAAGGTACACTCATAATACCATCCAGTGTCTCTGAAATGAAATGGTTAACTGGTGCGTGATGAGGTGGTGACGTATGATACAAACATGACTGTCATAAAACATTTCACCGGAAGAAAGGTAAATATTATCATGGCTGTACATAAAAGAATGCACAGATTTACACCTAGATACAGTACATATTAACCTAATCTGTTATCGATCATCCTCCTTTAAAAATATATTGTCCCTTACAGGGAACCGTAAGTCAGGCCTGTCTCTGACATGGAAGGAGCCCTGTACCAGCCCTCAGTATGACCATTACCAGCAGACTGTCCCTTCTCCTGGAAGCGTGGACTCTAACCCTTATGTCAGCCTAGACAGCCCTCCTACCTCCCCTCAGCACTCAGATGAGGCCCCGAGCCCTCAGCCTCGCCGAAAAAAACTCTTCACTTTCTCCAGACCCCCACGCAGCAGAGACACAGACAAATTCCTGGATGCCCTGAGCGAACAACTCGGCCACCGAGTCACCATTGTGGATAACTTTCTGGGAGGCGAGAACGACTATGAAGAGGTGTGTGTGTGCGTGTTGTGATTGACTAATGT
>JAOUWY010000078.1:18525307-18535488 GCA_025728095.1 Prietella phreatophila | reverse complement strand
CCCCCACCACCACCCCCTCCTCGGTTCATCCTCTCCAGCCGTCCTTCTCTTCACCGAGTGCTACCTACAAGCCAGGAGACAAGGTTCCATCACACGCAGCCCCGAAAACACTTTTCTCAGCCCTCTGTTCATACCAGTCAACAACTTCGCCAACCCAAAGCCCACCCTATCCTGCATACAGCCCCTCACACATCCCCACAACCTCCTCATACATCCCAAAAGCCTCTTCACACATCCTCACAGCCTCGTCACACTTCCCCACAGCCTCCTCACGCACCGTCTCAGCCTGCTCACCCATCAGCACATCCCCCATTGAGGCACCGCACCCAGTCCATCTACCAGAGCCAGCAGAGCACGGACATGCAGCACAAAACAAAGAGAGATTCGCCACAGTCTACCCATAAGACCTATGAGAGTTCCATCTCAAAGGTAACACCGCCACCCCCGCCTCCACTTCCCCCACCCTGCGAGCCCCCACCTCTGCCAAAACCAAGCCCTCAGGCTGCAGATACCAACCACATGAGTGTGAAGAGGCTCCGCTGGGAGCAGGTGGAGAATTCCGAGGGCACTATCTGGGGACAGGTTAGTTAGTTACACAATAAGTACAATGCAATCTAAGTAGGATGGTCAGATAATGCCTCTTTCTGCTTGTTTGGCAGCTTGGAGAAGACCCTGACTATGGTAAATTGAGTGACATGGTGAAATACCTCAATCTGGAGCTGCACTTTGGCACACAAACAGGTTCCAGTAAGTTTGGAGTGCCACATGTATTCATGTCAAATTACCACCATCAAGAAACATTTACCAAAGCATCGTTGTTGATTGTATATCGTGATACGTTATAACATCTGCATCGATACTTAATAGACGTATCTCATGTGCGTTGTCTATGTTTGTGCTTTTTCAGCTCATCACGGTTTACCATTTCTCATGGATCACTTACAGTCTGTCCATTCACAGTGTCCTCCCCTCCCTCACTGGCATCTCAGCGTCTCTCTCTATTCTCACGATGTTCCATTTATTGTTTCCACTGCTGGCTCCTGGAGAACCGATCCTTACAATGTCATTAAATATGTCAGTTTCTCTTCCAGAGCCCACCATTCTACCCGAGAGCTTTAAAAAGAAAGACGTGGTCGAGATTCTGTCTCATAAAAAGGCGTACAATGCTTGTGAGTATAACTGGGATCGCTTCTCAGAGGAATTACCCAGGTTGCACCACAGACTGAGATAGCTGAATTTGAAAAACATTTATAATTTTTTTTTTTTTTTTTTTTTAAACGTGAGGGTGTATTGATACATATGTGTTGTGTAAAGATTGCTAACGTATGCCTAGTCTCGCCGTGCGGTCATGGGAAACCTTACCTTTTCTTCTATTTTTATTAGGTTTCAAATTTCAACTGTAAAACATGGAGCTGCCACTTTATTTGGAACACCTATAAATCTGCTCGTTCGTGCTGTTATCCAATCAGCTATTCATATGACAGCAGCACAGTGAATAAAATCAAATCAAGACCTTATGATAATGGTCACATTAAACATCCGAATGGGGGAAAATGCGATGTCAGTGACCATGACATGGCTGCTGGTGCCAGACAAGCTAGTGTAGATATTTCAGAAACTGGTGGACTGATTTTCACACACAACAGTCTCTATTCAGAATGGTGCGAAAAAAACAAAAGACATCCCATGAACATCAGTTCTGGTCTGATAAATCCCTGATTCATTTCTGCTGTTGCATGTTAATTGTAGGGTCGAAATATGTCATCAGCAGCGTGAATCCATGGACCCAACCTGGCTTCTGTCAACAGTTCTGGGCCGTGGTGTAATGGTGTGGAGACTTCTTGGCCCGTTAATACCAATGGAGCATTGTTTGAATGCTATAGCCTATATGAGTATTGATACTGAGCCAGTGCATCTCTTTATAGCCTGCATGATGATGCACCATGTCATAAAGAAAAAGTCGTCAACATGACAATGAGTTCAGTGAAGCTCAGCGGCCTCCCCCAGCAACCAGATCTGAATCCAATAGCACACTATCAGGATGCAGTGAACAGGATATTCACAAATCTGCACCAACTATGTGATGGACCCAAACCTCAAAGGAATATTTACCTTGTGGAATCCATGCCATGGCGATTTGAGGCTGTTCTCTGAGCAAACGAAGGGAATTCCTACCAAGTATTACTATGGTGTTCCTAATAAAGCAGCTAGTGAGTGTACTGTCAGAGGTGAAGTGTGCTCACTTTTCACCCGGTTGCTCTCCCCAGCTATCCTCATAGCACATCTGAAGCTGTCTCCAGCAGAGTTACGACAGGTCCTCATGACTATGAGCACTGAGCGTCTGGAGCCTTCTCACATTAAGCAGCTGCTGCTCTACGCCCCCGACGACGATGAGGTTAAACAGTTCCAGCAGTATGACCAGGATCCTGCCAAACTTAGTGAACCTGACAAATTCGTCCTTCAGGTGCACATTTCTTTTATTGCGCCAAGAAGATTTTTATTTGTATTTTGTCCTGGAAGTTCTATTCAAATATAGACGTCATTTGATTTGATTAGGAATGCTTATGACTTTGCGTGGGTCTTCCAGATGTTACTAGTGCCTGAATATAAAACCAGATTGCGGAGTCTCCTGTTTAAAACCACCCTGCAGGAGAAAACAGAAGAAATGCGAATTGGTTACGAGTGCATCTACAAAGCCTCCCTAGAGCTAAAAAACAGCAAGAAACTGGCAAAGATCCTGGAGGTAAAGTAGTATTATAGTCCAGACGACCATTCGTACAGTAACGAGTTGATGAAAAATCTATTCTCTAATTTTTTATTATTCTGTATAGTGAACATTTCTTTAAATCGAATTATTATAATGTTTTGTTTTAGTTTGTCTTAGCAATGGGAAACTATCTTAATAATGGCCAACCCAGGACAAGTAAACCCACAGGCTTTAAAATCAACTTCCTCACCGAGGTACAGCAGATATTAAACAAGAAACCGTTTCAAATATGTTTTATCATGTTGTTTTTTAATTATTTTGTAATTTAAAAATACTACCATGTAGGCTAAGGTTATAAGAATCCTGAGCCACTGTCTTTCCACAGCTCAGCACAACAAAGACAGTTGACGGGAAGTCAACCTTCCTCCATATTCTAGCCAAATCACTATGCCAACACTTTCCCGAGCTTCTTAACTTTGCAGGAGAGCTTATAACAGTGCCCCTGGCTGCCAAAGGTAAACTCAGCCAAACGCCAATAAGTATATGATCTGCATGTAGATCATCTCATATCTTCTATACCTGTTGTAAAAATCTTAACCGATAACGTGATTAAGTCATGTTTGGCTGAATACGTTTTTTCCCCGCAACCAGTGAACCAGAGAACCATTACAGCAGACCTCAGTGATCTCCACTCGACCATCCAGGAAATCAGGACTGCCTGTCTAAAGATCCCAGCCACAGCAGAAGATCGATTTGCAGCGGTCATGAGTGTATCCTCTGCTAATGCACGGCCCTTATAAACATAGAACAGAAGGTGGACGTCAGGCAGTTGTACGTCATTGAGATACCTAGTACTGGTACTTGGCTGGACCTAGAATTTGTAACGCTGTACCAGTGTTTTTAACAGTGCTGCAGCAGCACTTTACGTTCTTGATCCTGTCTTTCACGGAAATACTCGATTGTCTGGCCTTTTTATGGAAGGAGTCTCAGGTGTCAGCATTTTCTAACAGAACACATGTTTTGCTTTGTACGATGGGAGAGTCTTCAGGACGGAGGAGTTTGTGTTTTCTCTGTAACATGACAAGCTGAAAGAGTGAGAGGGGGAAAAAAAATCGAGCCTGGTGAAGGAACTACAGGCGCACTGTGGCTTAGTGGTTAGTGCGTTCGCCTCACACCTCCAGGGTCCGGGGTTCGATTCCCGCCGGGGCCGTGTGTGTGCGGAGTTTGTATGTTCTCCCCGTGCTGCGGGGGTTTCCTCCGGGTACTCTGGTTTCCTCCTCCAGTCCAAACACATGCGTGGTAGGCTGATTGGCGTGTCTAAATTGTCAGTGGTGTATGAATGGGTGTGTGAGTGTCTGCCATTGCCGGTCCCAAGCCCGGATGCAAAAGGGAGGGTTGGGCGTCGGGCTAGCAACCCGTCCCCGTAAAAACCCTAACCCCTATGGAAACGGCGAGAGAAATTTCTCTCTCGTCACCCAATACGCTACTTGGCGTGGGTGGAAAAGAAGAAGGAACTACTGTTATATCAACTAACTTGTCTTGTGGATGTACCACAACAATAAATAGAAATATAACCGGGAAAAAATGCATGAATAAATTGGAATTGTCGACAAATTGCTGTCGTATACAAGGAATAAAACATGTTCTTTACCAGAATGCATTATTATTATAGGAAAATATTCCCGTTTGGGGTTGTAACAGCCCTCTACTTCATGCTAGGCTTTACTGCTTACTTATGCATTTTACAGATGACAATCCATAAGCATTAAGTGCAAATTTGCTCGCAGAGAACAAGCGTGTATTGATCACTTAACTTCGGCGTCAGAGCTTCCTGGAAAACTCGCATCCAGCTGTGCAGTCCCTGGACTCTTACCAACAGAAAGCAATGGACGAGTTTGCTAAGGTAGCCTCTTACTTCGGAGAAGACGGCAAGGCCACAACCACAGAAGCGTTCTTTGGCATCTTTGCAGAATTCATCTCCAAGTTCGGGGTGAGCCGCTCATGAAAACGAGGAAACGGTGTCGAAGTAATAAAAGCGATTCATTCCATTTCAGTCTGATTGAACCAACGTGATTCTGATGAGTTTTGCTGTCATTTTCTGTGTTGCAGAGGGCATTAAACGAGACGCGGGCCCCAGAAAACCCCAGGAGCCATCGCATAGCTTCACCTTTAGCCTGGTGAGAATATGCTTTAGAATTGCCGCCCTCGTAAACTAAGGCCACCCACGTGCCAAGATGTCGACAAAACCGAGACGCGAAGAATTTAATCCGAGTTCAAATTTACGATACACGCTAAGAGTGTAACTTCGTCATAAAGAATCTATATATATATATATATATATATCTATATATATATTTTATACAACTTTAAAGCTATCGTGGATATGGATATAGTTGGATTATTTTTAAAAAGAAATTTCCCGTGGCAAGAGAATGTAACAAGAATGTGAGCACTTTACAGTTCTTTCACCCGCAGTCGATGATACCGTAAGTCAGTGGTTTATTTGTTATTCATTTCACTGATGAATACCGACCAAAAGCGTGCAGACAGACTAGAACGATGGATGAGCGTTAATCATGCTCGTCAGCAGCATATCGACATTTTACGTAAATAGATTATTCATTAGTGTCGTCGCGGTCGTTTGCCGAGACAAGACCCTGCCACGCTAATAACAGCCACTTATTTTGTCTGATCTGTCGAAACTGTGGCAAAGCTGTGCATGAAAATCTGTACACTGACTACGTTTACATGGACAGCGATAATCTAATTATTGACCTTAATCTAAGTAAGGTAATAATGTGATTGAGGTGTTTACATGTCTGTAATGCACGTCCATAATACGATTAAACCAGGAGTACGCCACCTGTCTTCATTCCATTAGACCTTACTTAGATTATGACCTTAATTAGATTAAGGTTGGTGTTTACATGGTAGTTTCTTAATCAGAGTATGGTCTTAATTAGATTAAGAGTGGATTATTGTTGTCCATGTAAATGCAGCTACTGTAACAGTACTTATTACGAAACCATCATCTATGAACTCTCTTGCTGTGACGATTCACATCTGAATGAAAATGCATAGGTCTGGGTTTTTTTTTCCTTTCTTAAGCCTCGATGAAATGGCCCCGCGTTTACATATTGTTTCTTTTACGTTTCCATGGTGAATTATGATGCAGCTTGGCAGATTTTTGCTTGGAATAACGTTTGAAATGTTCTTTCTGCCTGATGTTTTATGTTCCCAGAAATCTATTCCTAGCCTCCTTAGTCAATCCAAATGCAAGCTGCATGATGGATGTAAATCCAAACGGTCATGTTTCTTTTTTGTCTGTCCTTTTTCAAACCAGTGAGCGTATTTCGAGAGGTTAATCTACAATTTGCATGTAGCATCGTGTTTATTTATGTTGGCAAATAATTGTACTATTCTTCATGTAGGCCTAACCGTTGGTTTCCTTTTAACCTGTATTTCTCGTTAGTGTATTGATGTATAGATTTATTTTGTGTGTGTGTGTGTGAATAGGATAGTATTTATCCTGTGCGGTTCTGCATTTTCTTTGGGCCACATTGGGATGCATTTTATTCTGCCGTCTAATTTATATATTGTGAATAAACGAACCTTCGGACAAGCACGGATGAATATCTGATTCACTTGTGTACTGACCTGCTCTTCGGCACGTTGTACAAAAGCACTCATGTTCAGCGCTTCCAAATTCACATTATGCAATATTAGGTTCCCTAAATGGTAAACGGTCTGCACTTATAGAACACTTTTATCCAAAGCGCTTTGCACGGTGTCTCATTCACCCGTTCACACACACACACACACACACACACACCAATGGTAGCAGAGCTGCCATGCAAGGCGTTAACTTGCCATCAGGAGCAACTTGGGGTTCAGTGTCCACGCCTTGCATGGCAGATCTTCTCTTCGGCACGTGGAGTCACGTGGGCCGGGAATCGAACCGTCAACCCTACGATTAGTGGACAACCCGCTCTACCACCTGATCCACAGCCGCCCCATGGAATGGTTTCATGGTCTTATTGCATACATACAGTGCTCTGAAAAGGTATTTGCCCCATCCTAAATTTAAACAAAATCTAACATAAACAAACACAACCTGAGTAAACATAAAATAAAAGTAAATGATAGTTATTTACTTAAAGCAAAAAAAAAAGTTAGTCAATACCAAGTGGGCCTGTGAGAAAATGTATTTGCCCCCGTAGTTGCTAATTCCCCAAATCTATAAAACTTATATACGCACATTATATCTATATATCTATCCATCTATATAAAATTTTATGTATATGTACATGTGCACCATTAAGACTAATATATCTTTCGATATATCTTTAATAAACACAAATGCACATTAATAAATAATCAGTTATTAAAATATAATATGCATTGGTTTCAGAAAGTATCCAGGCCCCTTCTGTTTATAGTGATTGTGTTACATGTATGCTTTTTTGGTTAGATATTTATATCAATGTGTATAGATATTTAATTTGACACCGTGTGAGCATCTCTGGCGCCCTCTGCTGTTCCCCCCCCCTCTCAGAGAGGCATTATACAGACTGGTCTGTGTGGCAAAAATGAACCAGAACTGGATAAGCGAAAGGGAAAGACACAGTGCAGTAACTGGTAAACATGGCCGAGCTGGATAGCTGAGGCTAGATAGGACGTCGTCTTGTAAGTAAAGGCGTATGAACATTGGATAGCATGTTAAAGTCTTTTCAGCAGCAGAAGCTTCAGCTACACTTGTTTTCTTTCAGAATATTCTGAAGCTTCTATACAAATTGTGGGGAAAAAACGAGAGAGGCTATTACTGGGTTACTCCCAGTGTACTCTAACTCCATTATCCATCTGTTAGAGGTACGCGGTCATTAAACATGGTTTAAATACACGTGTGTATTGTTAGAACTTTATACAGTTCTTTCCAGTCCATGCATGAAGTTCTCACACAGATCCTGGAAGAAAAAAAAACTGAGTGAAATGGAGGAAGGCTCCAAGTAAGAGACAGACTGCTCGACGGTTTCTATCCAGGTGATGAGATTCATTCAGTTAAGGCCCAGGACAAATTTACACTGAATCATTTTAGGATATATACCCCTTTAGGTTAAAGCTCATTACTGAAGGATTGCAGGATACGGGTAGTTTCTCACAGCTCGTCAGTTTGATCGTTCTCCTCGTGGAGAGACAAATGATGAATATTGCATATTCAGTGCCTTAAAGAGATCCTGCACCAAATGCTGTGACATTTTCACACACCTACACTTTGGTAAATAAGGGTGGGGCGAAAAACGGAGAAACGTATGAATCGCATTTGTTCACCGAGCCCCTGGACATTTCACGAATGCATAAAAATGTGTCCTAGCACCTGTTCCTTTCCCTTCGCTCGTGAGTCCACAGACCCTTTTCTGCGTGCCTTTTTCAGACCTCATTCTTTGAGGCTCGGGTTTCTGCTGCTTAGCAACAAGCCCGCAGATTCCGTCATGTAAACCCTAACACAAGCTTCTTGGCTTATGAGAAATATTTCCCTGTACATTCACACTGGTTCGATCATGTTATCATCTTTGTCTCAGTACATTGGTGCACATTTTACATTCAGGATACCTGCACGCTGGTCATTTTGGGCATTCCTTGCGAGATCTTAAAAACGAACGCAGTGCGGACAGGATCAGTGTTCTTCTCATACATACCGCGATTTCACATACAGCCAAACATGACTGACTGCTTCACTGCGGTTTCTTGTGCGTTCGCTCAATTCCATTACATCAATTCAGGAGTGTAAAAGGTCTGCAAGTCTTCTGCTACCCGAGAGGCGAACTCTAGTGAAAGCACGGACTAGCCTTTCCCCCCCAAATAACCCCACCCAGACCTGAGAAGCTCTGCTTTCTTGCTCCAGACAGGGCTAAAGACAATTGCAAATGAAAGTCTGTCTAATGTGTCCTATTACTACGGGTTTACAAACTCTTGTACACGTTAAAAGAACCAGTCAGTCTCAGAGTACACATTACTGCGTTGTAGTGGAGAGGAGGAAAACACTGAGCTGCCTGTGTAATATTTCCAGTGTCACTCTGCAGGGTATTGTGAAGGGCAAAACACAAAGGAACAGGCTCTTGTGCTGGAAGAGGAAACCATTATTCACCTCTGCAAGAGCCAAATGCTACGTTCTCCCACGAACTTCCTTAATAGCTACACAAAACCAGTCAACATCCTCGTGGACACAGGTCAATGTTATGTCGTTTACAGTATTCGCATTTGTCCGATTTCTCTTGAAATCTGATCAACAGGTTCATGTTATTAGAAACCGTGTGCCGACCAATCATCGACTCTACTGGAAGCTAGAGTGGTAAAGAAAGTGTGGCGCAAGTGGTACAGCCGGTTGTCCACTAATCGTAGGGTTGGAGGTTCAATTCCCGTGCCGGGTGACTCCACATGCTGAAGTGTCCTTGGGCAAGACACGGAACCCCAAGTTGCTCCCGATGGCAAGTTAGCGCCTTGCATGGCAGCTCTGCTAACGTTGGTGAGTGAATAGGTGAATGAGACACAGTGTAATGCGCTTTGGATAAAAGCGCTATATAAGTCCACCATTTAAAGAATAAAAAGACCCTTAGAATGCAACAAGGAAGATGTCACAGACGCATATAATTAACAACCATTAAAGCAGTTGGTATTGTGCTTTATTAAATAATGGTAAAGCAGTAATAGCAAGCATTTTCTCCCCACTCTAAATCTCTCATTTCAAACGTTTCTTCTTCGTACACCATCAACATATATAGCTTTAGTTCATTTTCCAAACGTTATAATGGGTAAGGCAGCAAGGTAAAGGCAAGGCCTGTGAACAAACAGACTATAAAGATCATCCTCAGCGTACATGATTTTGTCACTTTCCATCATTCAAGATCTTCTGGTTGTTTTGTCTTTGAACACAGTAAAAGGTTCCATATACCACACAGTGTTTTCGTCCAGCAAGGTCGCAGACTGTCAGCGTCCTGTCATGCGTCAGTTTGTTCTCCATCGGTCGTTTGGGAAACCGTTAAACGAACACACTGCCTGTGAAAGTGAAATGTCTCGCTCTGCATTTCGTACGCAGAGAACCAAATTCTCACACGCAGACGACTTAATGCTTTAAAATGAGTTATGAGGGACGGATCAAAGTAACGCCCTAGGTTTAGGAAAAACATTAACGGCTGAATAATACCGACCTTGTGACGTGTGTACATTTTTATACTGTGGCTACGAAGCTAGACTGATAATAAATTGCGGAAAATTCAGCGAAACACGAGCGGCATAAGACGACTTTCAAATGAAAAACAGAACAACTGAGATGGACATAAGCCTTAGGGAGTGTGTTGATAGAAACAGATGTAGGACGGTTTCCATACGTAAAATTAAGAGTCGAGTATATTCGCCGACTGCGGGTTTCCAGTCGACGAATATACTCGACTCTTAATTTTACATATGGAAACCGTCC
>JAOUWY010000078.1:18347953-18359315 GCA_025728095.1 Prietella phreatophila | reverse complement strand
CAGGGTGTACCCCACCTTGTGCCCCATGCTCCCTGGGATAGGCTCCAGGTTCCCCGCGACCCTGAAGAAGGAGTAAGTGGTTATGGATAGACACTGTTATTAGATTCGTACCTTTAGTAATGTTATTAAAAATAAGGTTCTTCTCACTTCCTCAAAGAACAGAACGTTTGCGGATATCTAGTGTCGTACCTCTGGATGGATTTTAAGTCCAGTTTAGTGTCCTCACCCAATTTCTGTACAGGATATACAGACTACGGGAAAGGCAAATAAGATCGCAAATGAGCTGGTTAATCAGTGGTCAGGACACAACGATGGATTGTAACGGTATAAATATGACCACACATCCGGAACAAATAGGATTCAACCCAACTCTACCAAATCCCTTGTGAATACTGTCGAATATTAACATTTTGAAACAAGTTTGGTTTCATATACATTTGTTCCAAGCTGTAAATAGATATCGGTTGTAAAAACAAACAAACAAACAATAATCAATAAAATCAACCAATAAACCCCACAGAAATGCTGTTTGTACTTCATTCCTCTGGTATATTTAAGAGATTTGGAAACATTCTCTACAACAGTATGTTCACAATACAGCGGACTGAATCGACACATAACAGCGTATGTATACTCGTATCGTTTAAAACTATTCACAAAATAGAGCTCATGGATGCGCTAAACATGTAGAAAAATATGTATTACGTCCATTCGAATATGTACACACATGTGCAAAACGTATGGCATACAAATGATGAGTGCTCCTCCGTTTGGAGGATGTAGAGAAGTGGAAGTCATCAGGTTGAAATCACCCAGTGTCGTCACCACTGACACTTTACACATTAACCATGTCGATAAAATGCATTACAGTTCGAAAATAATAAAGTCCAGCAGTAGAAATTGGGACCAGCCGTACGGTCAAATAAAACCACCAGGACCTGCGCAAAAACAGAAAGCGGTGGAAAATGGGTCGGCTCCACAAGACCACTGGGTTAAAAGAAAAATGGAAATAAAAAGGAGAAATCGGGAGTTTGAACTCGTTGCTCGGCCAGCTGCCTAGTTCACGTGCTCAGCACGGGTCGCGGAGGCTAAACTTTATTGTCCACGCTGAGCGTTCGTATCCTCGAACAGACTAATCATCAATGCAAACAGTACGTTAAGACCAATGCAATGTGCTGAGATTGACCATTACGGTATCAAATCAAATCAAAACCATGATGAAGTTATTGCTTTGCTCTGCTTACGTCAGTCGAATTGCCCGGAACGCTATAGCCTCTTCGAGTTTTTTTGTGCCGACACGATTTCAAAGCAAACGTCAACCTTCTATACAGTCCGAGTCGACTCGTTAAATACATTTCCCCAAACAATTCATAAACCACTTACATTAAATGGCGTTATGCATGATTTATTTGGCCTCTTTGGTAATCATTTCATAAATTGATGCTTCAGTATCAGCCCCAAACATTACATCAGGCATCACTGAGCTAAAAAAATAAGAATAAAATAAATCAAATCAGGCCATTAACAGTAAAATGCCAATGTTTCAGTGAAACTTATTACACATTAGTAAATACATTCCCAGATCTACAGCCAGCAATTACAGCCTATAAGACGAGATATATTTGGCATCATTTTGTTTACTGGAGAGGCCACGACTCGGACGATGTGTGGGGTGAACAGTACGAAGCCATGATGCAGGAGCCTTAAGCACGTGCCACTTTGATCAAACGCGTCTGAGACGGCAGAAGCGAAAATGGCGGATTAAAAAAATAAAATAAAATCCGTATCTGTGAAGGTGCTCTAATGCGAAATGATTAAACCAATCAGGATGAAACCTTCATCACTGCAGGTAAAAGTGCCATACAAAAAGAAACTCCACAAACCGACATATTTAAAGCAAATCTGGATCAAACGTACTGTGACTAGCTTCGGACACGTCGTCGAGCCGGCGGTCGGTCGGCGAACGCTGGCGAGTCATCGATCCGGACGAGATGTGAAACGCCAAAAAAAAAAAAAAAAAAGGCAACGTTTCTGTTCGAGCCGGTGAAAACACGCCAACATTCCTGTACGAGGGAGACCACTCTAGATAAACAGAGTTTGGTCTCGGAGATGAACCTCGGAAAGTGTTTCAGCGGATTTAAAAAATTTTTTTTTTTAAAAATCATCAACACAGATCACAGAATCACTTGTAGTCACATGCTGCCGAGGTATTTCTTCTTCTCTTTAAAAATCACATACATGTTCTCACTTAGGCTGCCATGTTTGTTTTTTTGCTGTTTTTACTGTGCGCAGTAATGAGCAGTATTAATATGGCGGCACAGTAATACATTAACAAACAGCGAAACACAGATGCATCAGACGGTGCGCACGCACACGCGCACGCACAAGACAGAGACAATAAATGTGGCACAGACAAAAGGACAAACACGTCATCGAAAAATAAAAACGCAGACCGAACGGTCGGCCTTACAGGATCTAAAAATGGTCATTGCCGTGTTTGTGAAGGAATAGATGTGTGAAAGCACTACTGCAGAGGAAATCAACAAACCAGAATGTATCCTTTTCTTCCCTACTAAACTGCCACGAAGCTGCCAAAAATGCTTAACATGCGGCGTTAATGACAGCAAAACATGGCGCATGCATATCTCAAACACTAATGGTGTCACCTGGACCTCAAGTTAACAGTTCGGCCTTAAGAGTGTGACGCTTTACATAGCCCAAGCACTCATCCAGGCCCAGGTGCATCTGAAAACTCAAAAAGAAGGAAAATCAGACGCACAAAAGACTTACCAAACCCTGTGTAAATAAGAAGAACAAGAAGTCTATAGAAGTTATAGTGCCCTTTCAGGCTGCATGAACGCCACACCCACTGCTCTTAGTGTCAACTTCCTCTAGCAGTATCCCGTCACTGAAGAGTTCTTCTTTAAATCGACCGCACTGAACACCTGATTCGACTCCTCCGCTAATCGGCAGGGCCTTCGTGAGCTGAAGAGAGGAAATATATAGAACTCTCCGAAGTGCTGTGACCTCCAGGACTAGTGTCGGATACCTGCGTGCTCATCAAAAGAGCGCTGCATCTTATTGAGGGTTGTTCCATACCCCAAACGGATATTTACACCATCCTGCGTGGTGTTATTCATTATAGTTGTATCTTCACTATATTGGTAGATAGAAGCTCTGTCGTTGTTTGAGCGCTGGCCTCGCCAACCAGGCAACATTCCTCATATGTTCTTATTGACGTCAAGTGTCTGACACGCTCAGTTTCTCTCTCTCGCTCTCTCACACACACACACACACACACACACACACCCTCCTGCGCATACACACAAGAACGGCCTGACACAACAGAACGGTTTTGTGAGGAACTGTCATCAGACTGAGCATGGCAGATGCGGAAATCTACCCACCGATTGACCCAGTTGAAATATACAGGGTGCCTAGTAAAAACAGGTGAATTTGAGTTTATGGGATAAGCAATCCATGTTTTTCTTTGAGGATCAATAGAGTAATGGTGTCGGTGCACTAATCTGACTAATTACTGTCTAATGTGGCGTCAAAACATCTTTAATAGGATTGTGTAGGATTCAAAAGGCTAAAATTGGCCACAAAAGGTATTTCTAGACTGCGCAGAGAACAACTGCGTCAATGGCACATGACTAGGAAGAGAATAGTATACAGGATCATGCTGTTAAAGATGTGTTCACACTTTAAATGGCACAGGAAAGAGAACGTAGCCTGCACCAGACGTAGCGCATGGATGGCCCCTTGTTCCCACAGTGCCATATTAGGACATTAGTCTGAATGATGAATGAGACAAACCGCAGCGCACTACAGGACGACAGCAGAGGGAACCTCTGACATCATCTACTGTGCAAATCTGTGCTCTGCTTTGAATAAACTAATCCCTCCTCTCTCTCTTTTGCAAAAGCCCAATCATAGTAGTGTGTGTGTGTGTGTGTGTGTGTGTGTGTGTGTGTACGCTCACAAGAGAGAACGAGTGTGTACAGTGCTCTCAGTCCCAGTGCAGATGCAGGTCATGTGTGTCAAGGAAATCGGAGCCGATCCCCAGTGGGTCGAGGGGTCCGATGGGCCTTGGCATGGTCAGGTCCAGCCACTCCATGCTGTCCATGCCCGTGTCCTGCAGGCTGAAGGAGGAGCTGGAGGACAACGGCGCAGACGGCTCGTTGAAGCTCAACTCGGATGTGTCCATAGGGGAGTGGGGTTGGTCCAGCAGCTGGTTGTGCAGCTCTTCTAGAAGCCCCAGAGTCCTGTGCTCCGGCTCAGCCTCGCACCCCAGCGTGCCCTCCAGCAGTGCCTCCAGCTGGTTGTCTGAGGCCAGAGAGGCCAGGCTGGGCATGGGCTCCAGCAGCAGCGCCGGCGGCGGTGCCATCTGCACCTGAGCAGGGGGCCGAGACAGGGCAGTGTTGACGGGTAAAGTGGTGATGCTGGCGGTGACTGGCATCAGCTTAGGCACGGAAGGCTCCTGCTGACTGAAAGGGGTGATCTCTGCAGGGGCAAATGGCATTCAAAAAAACAAACAAAAAAAAAGCACAAGGTCAAGGTTGAAATTCTGAAAATGACATGAACACTGTGCTTTCACAACCGAGCCCATTGGCACGATGTTAATACTTGTTCCTAACCTGCTTTTCAATCCGATGTCTATCTTTAGTGTCGTAACCGCAGACAAGAACTGACAGATTTTACTTGCGAGTTGTTTTCCGTCACAGGTTTTAACCACTGAGGGTTTTTACACTTCCCTAGCAACTTCCTAATTTCTCCAAATGAATGCATACTGGTCGAATCGCAGGCTTGCACACAATTATCACACTTTTTATTCACCATTTTGAATTGTCGAAATGAATCAAATAAAGTTGGGCCGTTTTCTAAACCATGGATACTTGTATTTTTAAACAGGATAAACCGAGCAAGATATGGTTACAGCTTACTTTAAGCATAGTTTAAGTGGAATTCTTCATTTTATCCACATAACATGTGTTCCTTGAAATCTCAGATTAAAATGGCATGTCTTCTCATTTCCTCCATGACTTTACAGGGACGATATGACTGTTTCTTTAACGGGGTCATATGCACACGGCCAAAAGTTTATGGACATCTTTCCATTACACCCAGCTGAGACCTAGATGAGACCATCTGGGTCTCAGATTTGGGCTCATTCAGCCAGAAGACCCTTAGTGAGGTCTGGCACTGATGTTGGACAGGGAGGCTTGGAGTACAGTCAGCATTCGAGTTCATCCCAGAGGTGTTTAGTGGGGTTGAGGTCAGGGCTCTGTGCAGGTCACGCGAGTTCTTCCACGCCAACCTTGACAAACCATGTCTTCCTGGTCCTCTCGTTATGAACAGGGGTATTGTCATGCTGGAACATGTTCGTGCCTCTTAGTTCCAGTGAAGGGAAACCATAATAAATACATTCTAGACAATTGTGTGATTCCAACAGTGTGGCAAACGGTTTTCGGAAGACCCACATATGGGTGTGAAGGTCAGGTGACCGATTTTTGGCCATATGGTCCATTGATGTATATAATATTGGCTTCAAAGTTTTTTTTTAGCCCCCCCCCGGTGTAAAACATTCATTTCAGCATGACATATTATTATGGTTTTATATACAAACAGTCTGACAGTGGCACTGGATGTAATACTGCTCCTTATTCCTGAAAAACTGCTTCAAACCCAAGCTCAAAGTCATGCAAACTCTGTCCTGTGTGTACAAATCCCATGTAACTGTATGATTAGTACACAAGTCCATAATTATATCTAGCTATATATTGATGTACGTAATTTAGGTATTGACTCCTGACAGGATTTGAAGCAGCAGCTTTGGTAGGACACTCTCTCATATCGGTCTCCTCCACGTTTTAGCGTAACATTTGCGATTGTAAACGTGTCACAATGTTAAACATTTACTGCCCTTCCCTTAGACGTCCACTGAAGTAAACTGGTCTTGTGTTCTTTTCACAGTACAGAAAAGTCTTGCTTGTGGGAGTCACACATGCACAACAGACCCAGTTAATGAATTCTGGGGTGACAAATGATGGCCTATTCCTTTAAGCCAAGAGCACATACCTCCACTTTCAATGAGAATATCAAACAGATCATCCATTTGCTGACTGGTCGCTGTCGGGAACTGAATCACAATAAAACCACAATTAGAAACTGTTAACGTTGGTGTTAGGAACAGCAACAGATGGAGTCTGCAGTGTGTTTGTGTGGAGGTGTGTATAAATATGAGATGGGACCTGTGTGATGGCGGCTGCTTGCAGGCTGCGCGTCTGTTTAACAGCGTCCTCGTAGGGAGGTGGCTCTCGGCTCTTGGGGGCATGACTGAATGCTGGAGATGGCAGGATGAAGGCAGGCGAGACCTGAGAGGGGGACTAACAACACAGCTACTTACACACAATACACACACAAAAAACCCCAGCGCATCGGCATAACGCATTTATAGCGGCATTTCTGTTACCTTATTCAGTGGGCCGTTGGTGAGGGAGGACGCAACTGGGGAAGTCTGAGCAGACAGTGCGTTCTCTGGGGAGCTGCTCAGGAAACAGCGAGGCATCTCCAGACCTGCCTGCTTCTCACTGGCACCAAACTGAAACGCCGTCCCAGCGGAGCTACGCATAGGCAGGGTCTGTGGAAAAATACAGAACAGTCATGAGACTGTGATGAAACCAACCATCATACATTACGAACACAAATAAAAGCATCAGTTACAGATATGCTCCATGCGAACCACTCCAAAATGTCACCATTAGAAGATGTTCAGTGAAGAGGGCTCATCTAAGGGAATGTGTAGTAGTAGATGATGATGATGATGGAGTGCATCCTTTTGCCAGGACTGTCAGTGAAAGCACTATCAGCACTTCTTTCTTTTCCTGAGATCACACAAGGCTGGCAAACAAACCGAGGCTAGGACCGAAGGCAGGCATGCTCGCTCGCCGGGCGCCTGGCACCAGCGATCGTCTTCTGAGATTACTCGGGTAACCCGAGCAGTGCTACATCATACACCAAGCAGTGTGTGGAATAAGACAGCTCTCTGCCATCTTACTGATGGATGACTTCCCTTTCCTATAGTCTGATCCTAAAGCCTAAATTTAATACCACTTCCCTTGATTGCTCTCTGGGACACTGATCTACTTTTCTTTCCACTTGGTTAATCATTCTTCAAAAATTTCAGTCTACTCTACTGAAGACGGAAATCAGAACTTGACATTGGCGATCAAATGTTTCGTACCTTCAGCCGTTACACCTAAATACTTCCGAATGGTTTCTTACAGTCATGTAACACAAACGTGACGCAACCCAAACCAGTCCAACAATAATGCAAAAATAACAACTTTTTTCTTAAACAATTTTTGGCCCCGCTTTTCAAATTTAATATTGTTGGTTATGTGGATATAAAGCCCACAGCCAACCCTCGTTTACCAAACGACAGCTGAACGTGATGCTTCATTAATGCTTGACGGATTTGCGCTGGCATGAAGACGTATCGCAGCTGCTCTGGTGCATTGCTGCTGTCAGTCACCGCATGAAAATTTCTGCACATTTCTTTTAGATGATACTGACCATGAACCTTAATACCATAATCCTTAATCCCCCCCGAAAATAAACTCTCCTTAAAGCAGCAGGGTGACCTGCTCTCTACAGACAAATTTCCAGCGGTTTCCATTTACCTGGAATACCACCCACCACTATACACAAGCAGCATTAATCACGCGCCACGCTAATTAAGTAATCAACATGAATTTACACAGTCTGCGAAATGAACAGTCACCTGTACTATATTGTTGTGATGGACAGGCTGTGGTGAGTTTTCTGCTTTGGCAGGATGCAGCGGAGTGGTCTGGATTAGTCCTTGGCCTTGAGGAGAGACAGCTGCTTGGAGGACTGGCTGTCAAACAGAACACCGATATTATAAACACATTCACAAAGAAAACAGACCATAAATGTATACACAGCTTTAACGCAGGTGTCCCCCCCACTTCTAAGTAGCTCGAGTAAGGTAAGCACACCAAAAGCATGTGATCAACTTTTTTTTTTTTAAACATCATGGTAATGTAGATGAGCTCTTTTTAAACGTATTGATATCATATTCTTTTTAAAATGTATTAGTGTAGACTGTATAAACACAGTATAAATAAGGGAGCTTGAGCCCCAGGTGTCAGATCACTTCTGAGAATTCTCACTGGTGTGGATCTCGTGAGGTGGAAATAAAACCTTGCTTCTTCTCACTCACGGCTGGTGTCTTTTTTTTCTATCTCCAACTGGGTTTACAGATGTGAGTATTTGCTTCTATGTTGAATTCTAAGTGTCTTTGGGTAACAGGCTAAATTTGGGCCAGCAATAGCAAGAGTACCTGTAGTTTGACATTCGTATTAGTGAGCTGGATTGTAGTGGTGGTGTTAGGAAGAGAGACTGGCAGCAGGATCTGGGTACCCGTATGCTGCGTGGTGAGCAGGGTCTGGGGCTTCCCGATGACCTGGTGACTGATGAAGAACTGTGGTAGAGGGGTGGCTGTCACTGGGGCAGCATGGCTTTTCTCCAGCTTCACTACAGATGGAGTGCTACGTGAGGCCAGTGTGCAATTCGGGATAACGGGGCTCTCAGTCTTTACTGTGAGCAGTGAAGCAGCTTGACTGATGCCGCTGTTGCTTTCTGTGCAGTTCTGTGCACTCCTCTTCTCTACCTCTAGCTGCATCTTTAGCTTCTCCACCAGCCTCTGTTCCTGTTCCAGCTTCCTTAGCAGCTCCTCAATCTGACTCTGTTTCTCGTGCAGCCTCCTGTCCTGCTCCTCAGGAATCGCTGCTGGCTGGCGACCGACACCCCTGCTTTGGCAGTGGGTCTCCGGCTGACCCTCCATAGCATCCTCTCTATTGGGCACTTCGGAGGATATAGGGGATACAGGCGGTGTGGAGCTCTGGGTCTCATGGGGCTGCTGTGCAGGGGACAGGCATGTAGTGGTGCTGGACACCTCCATGGATGTGCCACAGGTCTGTGCGTTAAGATTGGCATTGGGAATGGATGCAGAGCTCTCCTGGTAAGGCTTTAGCCGCTCAATCAGGTCTGTTTTGGTTCCAGACACAGGCAGCCCACGCAGCTTTAACTCCATTTTTAGTTCAGCCACCTAAAGATAAAAACAACAGATTGGTGAATAAACGATCTGGCAAACAAATATCTAATTCTTGTATCGTTTCCACAAATTTCTTTCACATAGTGCACAGGTTTCCAACCTTGGTTCTTGAATACACCCTGTTCTGCACATGTTAGTGTTTGCCCTGCTCTACCAGCACAGTCTTTAACACCGGACGGGCTCCAGATAATTAACTGATTAGTTGAATTAGGTGTGGGGGAAGCAGGAAAACACAAAAATGTGCCAATGAGCACTAAAACTAGGGTTAGGAACCTTCAATTAATCATCATATAATCATATCATCATCATTCACAATAAGTAATGATAACGATTCATCATGAAATAAACACTATTTAGGCAACATAAAGGCCACAGAGGTCATCACCTTCATCTCCTCCAGGTTGGCTGGCAGTGTGCCAGCTTTGCGGTTTGGCAGGGTGCTATTCGGGCGCACCGATGCAGCTGGAGGCAGAGACACCACAATGGAGGCAGGAAGACTTTGGGCACTGTTAATGGCAACAGTAGCACTGCTGTTCTGCCCCTCAATCACAGGCCTGCACAGGACGTAGGGTGGAGGTAGGGAGCGGCAGGAGAAGGAAATCTGTTAACAACATGGCGGAAACAATTTCCTCCGACCTCCTCTCTCACAATAAACAAACTCGGTTGTGAACAATGCACGTCAGGCAGAATAAAACGCAACAGCTCGGGTTAAATAAATCTCGCACGTTCAGATCGAGATGGAAAAGGAAGCTAAAGGAAAAAAGTCTCATTGACTTCCTGCCATTAATAAAGATCAACGGACTTGTTATTGGAAACTAGGTAATGGGCCTGAGGCCCACTGGCAACATCATCAGTGTTCAAAGACATTTTCCAGCCACAGATGCATTTATATGTGCGCACACAAGCCAACTTGTTGACAAATAACATACTAATAGTTATACACAAAAGCTTTAAATTAAGATCTCATAGAGACAGTCAGCAGATGCTGTAAAGTGCACGGGTACATTTATTATAAAGAGTACATCTACATAAGAGCAGAACTCCAGGGTATAAACAAAGAGAGAGGACGAATGAGAGGCAAATTTACTTGAGGGGAGCTGGGAGAATGGTCTGGTAGTTGTAGTGCTGTTGTTGCTGACTGAGGATCTGCAGCTGCAAGAAGAGCTGCTGCTGCTGCAGTAAACGGGCATAAGAAGAATCCATAGGGGCTTCACTAGGCTCTTGTTTCTGATCTGGAGGAATGTACTGGTGATACTTTAGCTTTTTCACTCGCGGTTTGGCTTCTTTGTTTTTCTTACTGCGACTCTTGTCACCAGGAGTCTTAGGCTGACTTTGCTATAGAATGAAGAGTAAAAGAGAAAAACATTCACATCAGATGTTCAAAACAATAATAATAATAATAATAATAATAATAATAATGTCAAGATCTTTTTCCCTCATGGTGAGTTGTAGACCAACTGACCTTGATGAGAGAAAGCACAGACTTGGAGGGAGGTGTAGTGATTGGTTGAGGCTGTGGAGCTGGAGGGCTGACCGTCTGCTCACTGGTGGAATAAGGCTTGAGAAAATCTGTAACCTGTGTGACAGGAGGGCAGTGCTGCAGCGAGGAGACAACACAGTAAAAAGGGATACTATCAAATTCACGTTCTGATGATAAACACAAATGACTAAGTCTTGGCAATATTTCCTGTCTTATTCAAAGCAGGAACGAAGACAATCACCGGTATTAAATTCGTCGGTAGTGTTGAGGTGGCCTCCATGGGCTTGGACTCCACAGGTGAAGGTGCAGATCCGTGGGACTCCTGACTGCCTGGCTGCTCCGGAGAGAAAGCATCACTGCTGTCCTCATCAAACTCCTGGGTTTTGGGGTAATGCATCTGGCCATCTGCAAAGTCAACACCAGCAGAAAGCAGCATGCTAACATGCGCTTTCTGCTATTAGGGACGCACTGATGGTATTGAGTATTGGTCCGATACCATACTCGTTTACTTGTACTCAAATAAAAACGCTCTAATGCAAACACCTAACACCACGTGATACGATGTGACGTAAGCCTAATGTGCGTTATTGTTAATGATGGAAGCAAAAATCGGTGGTCTGAAGAACTACAGCATCTTCCTGAAATAGAAGTAACCTGATAAAACATCCATCTTCTACCGCTTATTCCTTCTTCAGGGTCGCGGGGAACCTGGAGTCTATCCCAGGGAGCATGGGGCACAA
>JAOUWY010000078.1:18332064-18345474 GCA_025728095.1 Prietella phreatophila | reverse complement strand
ATATAAACACGTATAGACCTAAACGACGTATATAAACATATACGTGACCTATATAAACACGTATAGACCTAAACGACTTATATAAACATATACGTGACCTATATAAACACGTATAGACCTATATGACGTAAAACTACTTAATTTGGCCAAGTAATTGCAAAACAAGTGTTTATCTTGGACATAAAAGCTCTTGCTGCACCTTGGTGATGCCAAACCCTCGGAACAATTCTGACGCACTGCTTCTTGGTAAACGTGGGTTGAGTGAACCTACTCTCCATGCTTGGCTGACCCAGAGACTCAGTTGTCTGGATTTATGCAGCTGACTCTGGTTGATTCTCTGCTGGGGGGAATATCTATCATCATAATAACCTGTGCTCGAAATAACCACAGAACAGGGATATGCCGTTTTTTTCTAACAATCGTTCTAATATCGTAGATAGTAAAGCATCTGGAGCCCGTTCCTTTACTGTGGGCTCAGCTCAGCTGGAGCGCGAAGAATAAACAGACCCAAAAGGCGGCTGAGAAGAAGCCAAAAAAAAGGGAAAAATAAAAACAGTGAAATTGATTTGTTTAGATCCATCTGGTAATGAGGCAGAAGAAAGAGCAGCACCTGAGCCGAAGACATTCCCGCAGACGGCACGGCGCTCTACTCCCAGACACGCCATGACTCCTCAGGCAAGCACTGGTCTTTCCAAATCCACTGCTAGCGTCTTCTCTCATACTCCACAGCAGCTCATGCTGGCTGGCTGACTGACTGACTGAGCACGCCGTTATGAGAGTGATAGAGGCGGGAGCTGCACCTTGAACACTCCCACGTGCTGCATCATCGTCTCTCTATATCAACCTCTCCCATGGTCGCTATGGCCTTCTGAGGAGCTGGGCTTCTCTTTGTATTAAGGAAATTTCAGGCGAAAGAAAACATTGTTCTGCATTTGTTATTTGATCAAACCTCGTTTCAGTCGGACAACAAAAAAACATCTGGAGAAATGATTCTGTCCGAAGAGCCCGGGTTTTATTTCTGATGCAAACGGCATACCGACACTGAGCCGTAAAGACGCACAAGAATGAAAAAGGGGGCACTGAAAGTACAAGTCTGCAGCCGGATGACTGACATGAGCAGTGCCCTGGGAGAAATGTGTAAACTTCCCCTCCATGACACGGTGACCTCAGCAGAGCAAGTGGCCGACAGTGTCGATCTGATGCTGACGTGCAAACAGCCAACCACACAGAGCTGTGAACCACTCCATGGATATAAACGGCGCTGTAAGTTTTCACATGTCAATCAAAAGCGCAAACCCAAACAAGGCACTACAATAAAGTTAGACTCGGTCAATCTGCCACTCTCATATTGGGGATGGTGAGGCATTCCTGTGTGACTGCCAGTAGTTAAAGGTTGGGATGCATGCCAAATAGTTGTCAGGAAACTATTCATCAGAGTGTGGGTATATAACTTTATAATAAATAAATGAACAAAAACACACAGTACTGACAGCAAATACCAAGGCATGGAAGATTAATAAGTGTTCTGTAGCGTGTCTCGATCCGACTACATGATGAATCGCATGACCAATAAACTACGCACATTTTGATTTCTCAGTTCCACAGCTGAAACGATTTTTTACCAGGTAGCCTTGAAATCGAACATTATCCAAACGAGCTTCCTGTCAACATTAAAACATCCCATGTTTAATCCCATTATAGTCATTAACAATAATGGGAAGTGTCTAAACATCCCTCGTTTAAAGACTTCCCATTATTGCGAATGACATCAGACAGTATCATTCCAAAACCTCCCAAGTCCTTACCCTCAGATTATCGAGATCTGAATCAGGGCTGCAACTAACGATCATTTTCATAAGCGATTAACTGGCCGATTATTTTTTCAATTAAATGGATCACAAATACGGTATATCCATCCATCCATCTTCTACAGCTTACTTATTAAAGCAATATGCGTGTGTGTATAATGTGTATATATTATATATACACACACACTTTTTTTACTCGCTGCTTTTTGGCATATTGCTTTAATGAGGTTTACTTTGGGCGCACAGAAGTAACGCAGTGAGCAAACATACCCTGTGCCGCACGCAGACTAACTAATCGATAGAGATTTGTTGACAACGATTTTCATAATCGATTATTATTGGTTAAGTTGTTGCGTCTCTAATCTGGATTGATGAGGCGAATGTGCGCGTCGATATTTGCTCCTCGGTAATTAGAACGTACGTGAACGTTCTCAGCTGCACGTGTGCGCGGTGGACTCACCGTTCTTGCGCTCGTTAAGAGGTGGTAGGTTCTGGCTGGGCTGCAGGGACAGTTCCTCCATCTCGTGGGTCACTGCCTCGCTCTGAGGGCTGGGTACCAACAGGCCCCCTGCGCCAGCTTCTCCCTGGGCATTCATGTCTCCTCCGGGAGGAGTCGAGAGACTCCCTGGAGATCCGCACCAATCGGCAAGCTCACAGCCGACCCCTGCTGTCTCTGATAAACACAGAGAACCCTGGGAGTTCTGCAGGTATGGAAAACAAAGAGGAGGAAATAAATACCAGCTGGAATTGGTCAAAATTGCCTTACAATGAATACTGATGTAAGAATGTAATACTAATAGGAGTGTATGGATCTGATAACGAATACTGGGATTAAGACTGGTATTAGTCCCGATTGATCGGATCGGACATTCACCCAACTGATCCGATGATGCATTTAATCCTGCAAAAGTTCTGAGTGACTGATGCAGATGTTGCATGTAAGCACAAATTGGTTCAAAGCATGTCGTGATGTTTCACATAACTAAGCTTTAAGAGTCTGCTTGCCTACTCTGAGGAAGTCAATACCAGATCACAGGGGTCGTTCAATCATAAATATTCCAGTGTGCCATTAATCCCAAGTTTGGGTTGCCTGGAAACCTAACTGACGAGACCAAAAAACATGGTCGCTATGATATGACAAGGTAGCTAATAAAACTATACTAAGAAAACTATAAATAAACACCATCAAAAATAAATAAATAAATAAATAGATAGACAGATAAATAAATAAATCAGCAAGACAAACATTCTGGTTTTGGTGTTCTCGCCTCCCTTTGCATTATGCCTACAGTACATAAATACAAAGTGAAAGCGAATGTTTCGCAAACATCAACAAAGAGTTGGTTTTTTTTTTTTTAATCCTGGTTGTTCAACCCGCTTGTCCACCAAATAGCTATAAATAAAACACTAAGAGCCTGGACACAATAAATGCGACTGATTTGTTCACCCTTGGATCAGATTCAAGGATCAGCCAATACAGCAAGCTCGGAGATCATAAATCCGACAAATGGGACCGGGGTGAACCTAGACAGCGACAGTAAAACTACACGCCATCATACAGAGACCAATGCAGCAGAAGGAGGGTGAGGGTTTGGGGTTTCCACCATTCCCTGGATTTGTCTCGCCAATGAAAAGGATGCGGTAAAGTCTGTAATATCACTTCGGTCATACAGAAGAACCATAAACATTGAGTCATGACCATCAAAACTGAACCACACGCTCATTTCTACTGGTGTACATGCCTCAGAAAAATTCATTAACCCTGAGCTGGATCGTTGCTTCAAGTGTCTGACATCATGCTGGTTTAAGAGTTGGACATAAAACATTCTGGGTAGACGCACAAAAACCTTCACTCATCAGCGAACTCCAACACGACATCAAATGTACGAATCGCCCGTGCGGACACAAAATACCCCAACCGCATTAGTGTGTTCAAACGGAGGAGATTATGACAGTAAAAACGTCGTGGCCTGATGATTCTCGCTGCAAGTTAACGGTGAGTAATTTCCCCCCATTCTTCTTCAGTTCAGTAACCGTTTCCAACACATTACATCATATGAAGTCCTGACGAAATCTTGAGGTCACTCGATTAGCAGTAATCAGATCAGCAATATCAGTGGTCACGATAGGTTTGTCTACAATTAGATACTTGAGCAAAGAAAATAAAGCATCTTTAAAAATACTGTTAAAAACAAAAAACCTCATAACGAACCCCCTTTGCCCAAAATAAACAGAAAAACACGGTTTTAATATTGGCAATTTCGGCCACCAATAAAGTAGCCTTTACAAGTAACAGTGAAAATTAAATTGCATTAATAAAGTGGAAAACTGGCCTGTATACAAACTTTATACTAGTTTAGCTTAGACACATCTTTTATTATTTTAGACCTAACTGGGGGTGTGACGACGCAATTCTGCTCACAGTTTAACGGTACGGACCTTTCATTTTTCAATCTTAAACAATGCAAAACAATGTACATTTTAGTCTGCTTAAAACGAAATAAATGAAAAACAGCTAGGAATGAGAGATTCCGAGTTTAATATTGTAAATACAAAATATACCACAGGCTCAGATCTTAAAAAGAAAATAAATACATTTATAAACTCTCCCGAAAATTTGACTAAATAAACCAAATCTCTGACCCTGGGAAAGCGATTTGAGTGAAACATCGACCGAGCTCTGCAGCGGGGTCTGAGGAGGCTCTCGTCAACCGACGATCGAGTTCCAAAGTCGGCTAAAACGTCCGGGTTTCTGCTGCCGCGTTCTCGGTCGCTGCGGATTGCGGAGGGCTGGTGTTGCTCGAAAGCCGACATCTTGTCGTCTTCCCTGAAAACGACATTTCTTTTCTCTTGAACGAATACATTTTCAGAATACTTCATTCCAGAACACAAAATGCCCCGTGCTTAGTGAAATCCAGATGTTTAGGACTGGTAAATACACCGGAATGCCAGCTGGGTTCGCGAGCAAATCAGTCATTAGAGGCAATTTCAAAACCACACATTCGCTAAATCGTTGTGGTCGTTGATCTAATCTAGATAACGAGAGCATAACTGGAGTTGGTTAAAGCTTTCATCAGCAACAGAGAGCGACGCGTCCTGACCTGAAACCAAGAGAGAGGGGGGAGGAAAAAGAAGAAGAAGAAGAAAGAGTGACGTCATACACAGCAGAAATAACTCTCATTCAGTGCCTGTGGTTAATGAGCACACTGTCTTGTCCTGTTTCTCACGGAAACTTAGACGGCTCTACGCTTTCAGAGCTTTAACACTGATTGCACTCAGTACAATTTAAAGGCAAGAAGTGCTTGAAGGTCACTGTTGGTAAGTGTCCATACTTACCCCTGTGCGGTAGGTAATACGGCAAAAATATTGGCATTATTCTCAAAGACACGTCTGGGATATACAATATCCATCATGATGGCGTTGCGAAAGATTTCCCAGCAATTAAATAAATAAATAAAATCCCACAACAATACTTCGATATAACGCTACATCTCAGAAAAGTGTACCGTGACATAGTTTATCGCACCATCGATATGATGCGCTATAGCTCACCGAGCCCTGCTACACTAGTCAGTGATACCGAAGACGAAATATTTCTCTCAAAGCCTTGAAATCTCCACCACGTATCACGACCGCCACGTTACTCTCTCTCGTCTCACTTTACGGAAGTAGCCGTAAAAGACATCACTGCAGTAGTGAACAGCTGATTACGAAATAGCAAATAAAAGTGCACCTATTATGGTTTTTCCAATATTACCGTCCATGCAGTGGGTTATAGAGCTGTGTGGGAATGAACAAAAATAAATAAATCTGCAACAGTTTCAAAAATCAAAGCGCAGGACAAACGGAGTTATCGACCCGAAAAAGAAGGAAGCGACTCCGAACAGCTGAAACGAGTCGTTAGTAGCGCCAGACTTACTTCCTGTACAAACCTACGTAGGTTTGTCACAAAAAACACCCCACCTCTGTTCTTCATCGGCTTCTCGCAAACAGAGGGAGCTGAAAGTCGTTCTGGTAGTGGGCGTTTCCTTTTCAACACACGCTGACAGCGGTTGACCAATCACAACAGACTGGGACATGGGACCAATCAGAGCAGAGTATGCTCTCTGAAAGGAGGAGTTTAGGATGAATCCTTTAATGTGTGCGATATGTAAGGTGGCACATTAATTAATTTGATACCTTGATTATTGAAAAGTACTACAAGATGTAAAGTTAGGTCCATATATATTTGGACACCGACAAGTTTTGTTATTTTGGATGTTCAGGTTACAGCTAAATGATGAACATGGGCTTGACGTGCAGTCTCTCCTCGTCAATTTAAATGTATTCACATCTACACTGGATGAAGGGTTTAGGGATTACAGCTCTTTAATATGTAGTCCCCTCTTTTTCAGGGGACCAAAAGTAATTGGACATTCGACTCGAAAGCTGTTTCATGGAAAGGTGTGGGCTATTTCTTCGTCATTTCTTTATCAATTAAGCAGGTAAAAGGTCTGGAGTGATTCCAGGTGTGGCATTCGCATTTGGAAGCCGTTTCTGTGAACCCACAGCAAGCGGTCGAGGGAGCTCTCAATGCAAGTGAAACAGGGTTAAAAAATTAGGCTGCAATTTTTTTTTTTTTTTTTTTACATCCATCAGATAGATAGCAGGAACTTTAGCAGTGGCCAAATCAACAGTTTGGTACATATTGAGAGAAAAAAAAGAAGAACAAAAAAGAGAACGCACTGGTGAGCTCTGCAACACAAAAAGGCCTGGACGTCTATGGAAGACAACAGTGGTGGATAATCGCAGGATCCTTTCCATGGCAAAGAAAAACCCCTTCACAACATCCAGCCACCTCTCCAGGAGGTAGGCATATCATTACCCAAGTCTATCATAAAGAGAAGACTTCAGGAGAGCAAACACAGAGGGTTCACCACAAGGTGCAAACCATTCATAAGTCTCGAGACTACAAAGACCAGATTAGACTATGGCAAAAAAAAAAAGAAGCCAGCCCAGTTCTGGAAAGGCATTCTCTGGACAGATGAAACCAAGATCAACCAACCTGTACCAGAATGATGGGAAGGAAAAAGTATGGAGAACGCTTGGAACGGCTCATGATCCGAACCATACCACATCTGTAAAACATGGTGGAGGTATTGTGATGGCATGGGCATGCATAGCTACCAATGCCATTGGGTAACTAGTGTTCATTGATGATGTGACAGAAGCAGCTGGATGAATTCTGAAGTGTACAGGTGTGATATTGTCTGCTTAGACTCAGCCAAATTCAGTGAAGTTAACTGCACAACGCTTCACTTTACAGATGGACGACGACGCAAAACATTCTGCGAAAGCAATCCAGGAGTTTTTAAGGCAAAGAAGTAGAATACTCTGCAATGGCCAAATCAGTCACCTGATCGCAACCCAACCGAGCATGCATTTCACTTGCTGAAGAGAATACTCACGACAGAAAGACCCACGAGCATACAACAACGGAAGACAGCTGCAGTAAAGACCCGGCAAAGCATCACGAAGGACAAAAAAACAGCATTTGGTGATGTTCAATCAGTCTTTGCCAGGGTTCTCGACAAAGTAATAAAAGCGAACATTTCACTTATGATCATGTTCATCTGTCCAATTACATTTGAGCACCCCGACATAAGAGAACGGTGTATAGAAATCATTGCGATTCCTAAACGTTTCATAGGATATTTTTGTTCAACCCCCTGAATTAAAGCTGAAAGTCTGCAGCTCAATCGCATCTCCGTTGGTTCATTCCAAATCCACAGTGGTGGCGTAAAAGCGAAGATTCTGAAAATAGTCTCACCGACCAAATATTTGCGGCCCAAACTGTACATATTGTACGTCGTATAAAACCATCAGAGACATATTGCACACTGTATAAAGTGATAAGTGACAAAGTACACTATAGTGCATGTAGCAGCAAAGTTTAGTCCTTAACAGCTGTAAAGGACTGGGGGATTATTGGGATGTTTATATTCCTGAATTTATATCCAGAAGCACAAACACAAACCAATTCATCACTGGGACGGTTGTTAAACAGCATTCATCCGTTCCAATGAATTCTCCAACGGTGCTCAGTGTACACAATTCTGGCCAAATATCAGAGACATAATTCCGACCTGTAACATCTGGGGAGCACAGTTAACACCTGCCCTTCAACACACCTACGCGCATCAACTGATGGACAACTATGAAATTCCTTCACCTGCTGTGCTGACATGCTTCTGTTTGCATTACTTCGGACTTGTCTCCGAAACATATAGTTACCTCCTGGACATCAGGTGTATTTGGCAGAAGCGCTAAATGACAATTCCGGTGAAACAGCGGCGACAAATTGACTCGCAAAGTGTCTCACGGCCTGTACGGGCTCAGCATCAGTGGCACGGCGTGCATGTCTGGTCACTTGACCTATTTCGGGAAGAATGCCGAGTCCGCATTACTAACACATTTCTTAGTTTTCAGCCATAATACATATTTAATAAAAGAAACACTGCTTGTGAGTGTGTATGTGATTGTGCCCTGCGATGGACTGACACCCTGTCCAGGGTGTACCCCGCCTTGTGCCCGATGCTCCCTGGGATAGACTCCAGGTTCCCCCGTGACCCTGAAGAAGGAATAAGTGGTTGAAGATGGATTAATAACAACACCACCACAAAAAGTACTGTTACTAAACATAACCTGGCATTAGGGATGTCTTAAAAAAGGTAGAAATTCCACATCAACTCGATTAACTGCTGCACGAGACGACTAAAAGAGAAATAAAATAAAAAAATAACCCAAGAATGCAGGAAGAATCCGCGCCGACCTAACACCACCCTCAGGCTTACTTTAGGTACTAAAATAAACTCGCTGGGTTTGACTGAAACATGTGAAACATGCATAAATGATGCAATTTGATGCATTTTTATAGGCTACAAATACACTGCAACTAAAGTCGATACCGTTTGGACTGGATGCTACCAGTAATCTTGCCTAGGTCGCATTTCTAGAAGTGCTGCTTGGGGGAAGAGTCTGCTTCTCAATATGCCGACAGTAGCAGGGAGAAAAGAAAAACAAACACTGGGATTGCACAAGTAGAGAAGTAAAACTGCGGCGAGCGTCTCGGTTTGGGGAAAACAGTTTGCGTTTCTTCTCCGCAAAAGCGGACGGTCGTCTGGTGGAGAGCTAGGCTCGAGTGTGAAAAGCTCGAGCTTCAGATCCTCCTCCACCGTAAACCTTGCATAGAGATTGCATCTTTTTCCACTCAGGCGCCAGCTCGTCATCACCTGCGTCGCTGTGGTCTGTGAGCATATGGAACTTTTCGGTATGTTTTTCCTCCGGCACTGGAGCGAGGAAGCCGAGACATTAACGCCTGGGATCGACGGCGGCGGTGAGTACAGCCTGTGCTTTCTCTGAGCCGGCTGGAGCCATCTGTCTGCGAAGAGATTCTGCCACTGTGACACTCCGACAGCGTCGCCATCTTTAGGTTGAAAGTGCTGACGGAGCTGGCCACAGCGCATGCAAACTCGCTACACAAAGCAGCGCCGACACGTTTAAAAGGTGACGTCGGCGGTTTCCGAGTCCGAATTTGGCAAAGAAATGTTTCAACGTGACTGGCTGCGCCAAGGCGTCCTAACCTACATGTGCGTGCGTCTTCACAGGGAACGCTGAAGGAACACTCTGGATTTGCTTAACATCCACCACGATCATCACTGACTGACTGTTCTCCATCGTCTGTCAACGGTCATCGGTTAGCTCCAACATTCTGGCCATATTCTCATCGGGATCTGGAATCACTGGACTGTTTTGTGCTCCGCGAGAATCTGCCATTTCTCCTTCGTTGTAATAGTCGCTACGCTGCGATGATGGAAGCAGCTTAGCGATTTGCCGTGAGCTCCAGACGCCTCATACGAGCGGCCTGGAATCCATCATTAATAACAACCTGAAGAATGTGAGCGAAGCACAGCAGAGCGTTTGCTGAAACACGGCAGTATTACACACACGGCATCGCTTTTCTCATGCCCTATGCATCAGCGTTGTAAAAATCAGTGTTCCGTTCCCCTAACGAAGTTTTCCAACTCTTCCAACCACTGTAGGACTTTGTTATTAAGGCAGACCAGGTGTGTGGGGCGACTGCCATAAGCTCTGTGGCTCGTAATCCGCTTCTTAGCAGTGGTGTTATAACGATTAGCCGTTTTGGGTTGATCATCTCTTTGATCTGATCTAGAGTGATCAAGTGATTCAGCACGGCGTTGCTGTAAGCATGTCGACTGTTGTAGAACAAATACATCATACGCTAATGTAATCATTACTAAACAAGACAGGGAGTCCACAAAAAGCCAGAAAGATACTTTTTTGTTTTTACCCAATCATATTACTGATCTCTTAACTGATCCAATGAACATAATTAGTTGTAAAATGTTCCTCCAGCTGTTTCTTTTTAGTAACACTTGCTCTTCCAGCTTTTCGTTGCCCCGTCCCAACTTTTTTGAGACGTGCTGCGGCCATCAAATTCAGAACGACCTTACTGTTTCCTTAAAACGAACCACCAACCCTACGATTAGTGGACAACCCGCTCTACCACCTGAGCCACAGCCGGCCTATTTGGTGAACCTTCTTGGCGGTGATGTGAAATGTGTATATATACATGAAGCAGTGATCCACTCGCACTGGAACGTACGCAGCGAAGAGTGAGTAAAGCTTGCGAACAGACTCCAAGCAGTTTACATGGTAGCACCTCCATGATAACAGGCTTTCTGGTAACGATGACAGCATGGAGTGCTCGAGCTCAGCTCAGGATCTGATTGGCTGAAGTTCTGTATTTAAAAGAAACAAACAAATAAATAAATAATTCCGCTGTATATTGTAGCGCTGGAGCACGTTAACCAACAGCTCGTGCTAGGGAGACAACACGGCCTCTTCCTGGCTTTATTTTACGGGCCGCTGGATAAATCGAACTGCTTTGAAACACTGGATGAAAATTGACGAAATTTCAGCGCTGTTTATGGGCGAATCTGAAAGCGTGTGCTTCTGCATTACTCCGTTTCCTATTAATAAAGATCACATCCGCTAACATCTCCACACAGGGTACGGTTTTAGTTCTCACTTCTCATTTCTTTCACACTGGTTAACAAAATTAACTCTGCAGGATTAGCTCTAGAGTCGAAAAAGTTTGGAAAGCAGATCAACCACGGGTAGAGTCATTTTGGCGAATCGAGGCTGGAAAGAAAAAAAGAAAAAAAAAGCACAGCCGCGCGTGGGCTCGGTGCCAGGCCGACCACGGCCCTGCGCAGAAGGCAGTCAAATATGAGGCATGACTAATCACCCTGGTAATATCAAAATTGCTCTGAATAATCTGGACAGACCAAGTCCAGATGGCAAACCCTTTTTGTTTTTTGCTGTTCTGCAAGAAACCCAAGCAACAACTACCATGTGTTCATCAAAGAGGCCCAGCACGAGCTAAGTGGTTTAGATAGGACTTGTATGCAAACTGTAGCGAGACTTGCATGCTTACACAACATGCACGTTCACCTTGTTCGCCAGACCTGTGTGAACCGAGTCACCTTTCCAGCACTGCAGGTTAGTGCTGGCTAGAATGTGAAAACGGTCTTTCGCGATTCGTGCTCGTGTCTGGCAAGGGAGAGAAACCGGCTCTGCGTTTTTAATCGGGCCGACGTGCGAGGTAATCAAGACGTCACGAGCGGCTCCGATGATTTCCCCCGTTTCTGAGTGACGATCTTTGCTCTACACTGTAAATATAAGGCATTTTTTAAATGCTAAATATTTACCCGACACTGTATCCACACTCGTGATCTTACAGGTCAGTGCATTAGCTTTTCCCAAAACAACTGAACAGCATTTCCCATCTTCAGCACATTAACCTGATTACTGACCAAACACTCAAACAGTGCGTTTACATGGACAACGATCATCCGATATTAACCCGATACTCTGATTAAGACCCTACCATGTAAACAGCCATTTTAACCGCCTTAATCCGACTACTCGAAGTAAACACAAATCGAATTAAGGCATGTCGAGTACTCCTGTTTTAGTCGCATTACCGAGGTGTATTACAGACACGTAAACACCTTAAATCACATTATTAACGTCACGTGGAGGTTTTCGGCGCATTTCGCGATTGGACATGATCGCAAACGGCAGTGCTCAACTGTTTTACGGCGAACAATAGAACACGGCTGCGTCCCAAACCGAGTACTCGCCTACTATAGGCCTGCAGTAGGAGAAAGACGTGTATCGCACGTCTACTATATAGACGGTAAGTACACGGTTTGAGACGCGGCCCACGGCTTCAAGCAGTCGTCTATGAGCACGTACGGCATGGCAAAAAATGAAAAATAAAAACACCCGAAACTGTTCGCGGTGCCATAGCGAAGACGAACTGTATGATGATACGTGAAATTCCGGACGGGACGCCGGACGGCGTGGCGCGGTCATGTAATGGCGTTAATTCGAATTATGTTCTAGAACATGTCAAACGGGTACGTGAAAGGAGTATTCTAAAAGAGACTCATGTAAACACCTTAATCACATTATTGTCTTATTCAGAGTAAGGTCAATAATTAGATTACCGTTGACAGCAGTGATCCAACTACTGACCTTATTCTGAGTAAGACTATATTCTTTATTAAAGTGTACCAGTCCAGACAATAAGCTACACCTGAAGAGGACTTACAACCAGCCCAACCATCTCACCACCCACTCCTACGGCAAGTCCTTCAGTGGGGTCCAAAAGTCTGAGATCACGTTGAAATTCTGCGATTTAGAAACTAGAAATAAACAAACGTTTTACAAGTCAGAAATTTGTAAAAGACAAAAGGAAATCCTCACTATTCAAAACTCGACAAGTCGCCCGATTTCTGAGTCACTATTCAAATTTACGCAAATCTGATATATTAAGTCCTCGGTGCAAAAGGTTAGATTTTCCACGAGTCTTATTCCTCCTATGAAGGCGTGTGTTCAGGTGACATGCCGAGTGCACACTGACAGTACAGAGGGAAAAAACCCAACAACAAATACGACGAAATTCTGAAACGCGTGTACATATTTTTACTTTTTACTCAAGTTCTTCCTGATGAGATCCGTTGCAATGAAAAGCTTTGCGTTAAATTGAGAAACGATGCCAAACCCAAGCATTTTCACTCGGCCTCTCAGACCGCATATGCTCACAGCTTCATTCAGTCCTTAAAACCTGTTTGTTCACTGATTCGATTCACAACTAATAATCTGTGTATGATGCGAGAGTATCTGTAGCAACCGTATGTACAAGTTCATTCTACTAGTTAAGGTTCTGCTTGTGTTTTAGAGTACAGAGTGACAAATCAGGGCGACATCCTGAACTGTGTCACTGCGTTCACGCCTTTATCCAGAAGTGGGCCGCAGTCTCTCAGGTCTCTCTTCAATAAATAGCCACGAAGCAGAAACTCTGTAGAAAGCAGAAATCCAGGCTAAAAGACGATATGAAAGGGAAATAATAATTCACTTTAATCAGGCTTGTGAAATAAGTATTTAGTGGTTAGGGCTTAGTGGTTAGCACGTTCACCTCAGACCTCCAGGGTCCGGGGTTTAATTCCCACCGTGGCCCTGTGTGTGCAGA
>JAOUWY010000078.1:18204032-18214778 GCA_025728095.1 Prietella phreatophila | reverse complement strand
AGTACCCGGAGGAAACCCCCGCAGCACGTGCAAACTGCGCACACACACGGCCCCGGCGGGAATCAAACCCCGGACCCTGGAGGTGTGAGGCGAACGTGCTAACCTCTAAGCCACCGTGCGCCCGCAAGCTAAACATGTAACAGGAAACGTGGTAAGGACATCACACACAACACCGTTGCCAAACTTATTGACAAATTCCATAAGACTGGAAGTGTTGCGGACCAACCGGGAACATCCACTGACGAAGGCACAACCGGCGCGGCGCTGGCAAATCCAGACACAGTCCCCTATGTACGGAGACTTCTGGGACACCCTGTACTCCGAGCTGCTATTGAATCACACCCAAAATGATGAGTGAGAAGACTCTTTACATTTACAGCATGGCACATTTCTCTCAGGGCAGCACTGAGAAAACAGGGCAGTATGACAGGAGCAGTTGATTTAGCCTGGGGTTTCATGACATTAAATAATGAATCAGCATATTTCTGCACAGGTTTGGAACAGCAGCTGGGTACAAAACAGACTGTAACGAGAACATCTGCTGGTATTAGCATACAAAACGCCTCTTTGTCACGCTCGATGACTTACGGGATTAAGGTAACGTCGCCTCACGGGCGACGTGGATAGCGTGACTACAGCATAAAGCCGGAGTAGACTAACGGATATTAATAAACACTGGGGTCTGTTTACTAGTCAAATCCATGACGAGATCGCAGTCTCGGGGAGAACAGACCGAGGTGAATAGGCAGAAAGCGACAGAACAGTCGATTGAAAATACAGTATTTAGGCGACAGTTCTGAGATGCGTTTCAGGTAGATATATTTCAAGTCCCCGTGAAATCAAAAGGGAAGTTTTGCGACTTATTGCAAATACGTCGGCCTTAAGGTTATCTATAAGCTATTGTACGCCAAAACGACGAGTGTGCAGTCAAAATTGACAGTCTCTCTCTGCACTTTGGCTTCTCATAAGATCCTCTGTTCAATCTAATGCTCTCTAGAATCTGAAGGGCCCCGCCCACAACAGTTGAACGCTATCGGCTATTGAAAAAGTGGGCGGATCCACTCGATCTGTCCCGCCGTGACGTCAACACTTCGAATAACGCTACGGAAAATATATAAGAAGTAAATTTAGGCATATTTACATGCACGGTTCTCCCCGTGTCTGCAGGTCTTTCCTCCAAGTTCTCCACCTCCTAAAACCATGCCTGTAGGTAGATTAGTGGAACTAAACTCCCCCTTAGGTGCGAATCTGTATGCGTGTATGCGTGCGTGCGCATTTCTGTTCCATCGAGTGTCTGTTTCTGCCTCAGAACTAGCTAACGCAGGTTTCAAATTTGCTAGCAAACATGCTTAGCTTAGTTCAATCCATAAGGTGTTCTTTTTGACCGTCTTCTTTTCACGATCTGACTGATGCGTCTACCTCCGCACTGACCACAATAGTAAAATCACTGCATGCTTCATTAGTCATAAAGAATGAGCAGAGCTGAACAGCTTTCCCAGCTAGGGGGCGGAGCTAATCTCATAGCCAGAAACAGACCGAAGCTTGAAAGGCAGAACCCAGCTAGGCTTTTTTTTTTTTTTCATTCCAGGTTTTATTAACGTATCTTTCCCATATGATGATTAATCATCGTATGAGTACAAGTTGACACGGCTAAGCTATGTTTAGTCCGATCTGCTCGTCATGGCGATACATCCTTGACGGCAGATAGAGCATTTGTCTAGCAGAGCGTTTCATCAATCTTCTGTCCTTCCCTGTCCAAAGACAAAATGCCGGACAAATGAAGCTGACCTCCATCACTTGTTGTTCTCCAATGAGTCTCACCAGAGAGCCTATCTATCTGTCGTTCAGCTCAGCAAACACACCACTCCAGCGTGATTCGAGAGGTCACTAAAGGACTCGGCAGCATTGCTACACCTCAAAAGGGATCTTCTTCTGTCAGGTCTAATCCTCACTATGAAGCGAATTCTGCTTGGTATAAGGAAAGAAGCTCTTGGCTGCTGCTCTGGTAAAATCAGAAGAAACATGGAAAGAGAGCCCTGTGCTATAGAATCAAAGCACCGCCGCTGCTGTATCTAGGGCAGCAGACTGCTGGGTCCAACATACTTCCTTTTATTGGCCCTGCTTTTCTACCGCTCCGAAGCATCATCCCCAGCCATCGCCTACCACTTGATGTGATTAAGTGTACACTTAGTCTGTGCTTTAGCCCTCTTTTTACAATAGCTTTCCTGGACTGTAATGTACTTGTTGAACTTTTGTGGTAAGGCAATCATTGCAACCTTTAGGTTAAATTCTAGAGCATCTCTCTGTAAGTGAAATAACTTTGTGCTTTTAAGTAAGGAGAGAGAGAGAGAGAGAGAGAGAGAGAGAGAGAGAGAGTACATACCAGAGTAAAGAACACCTAGGAGAGTTTGTACAGAGTCTGAATGGGTAAGCCCTGCTGCTTTGTGGATAAGGATCATGTACTGGGAGAGATCCTTAAATGTGCCACCAAGCACTTAACTCCTACTAGAGGCACACTGCATGGTGCAGGACTGATCTACGGTGCTCAGTACACACCCAGACAAGCTCTCATGACAGAAACGTAACTCAGATTAAGCTCTTCGTCTGAGACCGAGTGCTGAAATGCAGCTCCTACGAGCTGCTGTTTAACCTTGACGTACACGCTTAAAAGCACCTCGATATCCGAAATCCTTCGTCTATACCTGCTCGTCGCTATTTGCCTCGTCTGTGTCGAACGACGGCTCGACCCGAATCAGCATAATCACCATCATTTAGTGATAATTACATCGACTGCAAACAAAAGGGCTGCTTAGAGCACAGCACGCAAATAGTTGTTCATTACAGGAACGGCTGTTGTTGGACCGCCTGCTGTTTTTTTTAGTGGTCTAGAATAGGCATTTCTCCCACATTTACGTGCCATAAAGTTTGGCTACGACGTGAAAAGATTTCCAGACACAGAACACCTAGTGTGGCACGGTCTAGGCGCCGTCTCCATCTCGCATCTGCTATCCGATTTCCGTCGAAGCGCACTGCATCTGTGCCTCGCTTACTGCGAGTGGATCCATTCCAATAAACGGGTTCCCTACAGAACAGCGCACAGCATGCACAGACCATGTCCACACACCAGTGAGATTTGATTGCAATGTCGGCTGGTGTCCGTCTCTGACAAGACAGATCAGTTCCAGCGCATTTAGATACCAGAGTGTCTGCGTCGGCTTTCGAACGCGAGAACGTCAACATCACTCCGTGTGCGTTTTAATGGAGATGGAGCCTCCGAGTAGAAGAGATTTCAGTGCAGCATCGCCACAGTCAGTGCAACGAAGTGTCTCTAGATGTGCCTGGAAACGCATCCGTAAACGGTCACCGGTAACGACAGTAACCAGCGTAACGCTCCACTGGGGAGCCGAGCCTCCCTCGTTAACCCAACGTTCGCTCCGAGCTCTTCCAGGCAGAGAGGCCCCAGAGCAGCAGATGATCTCTGAGACGCGAACAAATTACCATCCAAATCTGGCTCATCTTCCAGTCCCAACTGTTTCTGCAAATAACACATGCTGTACGTACAAACGTGACGGTTTCTCCTCCCCATCAAGCCTTTGTTTTGAGCGAGAGGTTAATATGGAAACACGGCTGATTGCTCATTTTTCTGGCTGACGGCCTGTTCTGGAAATTCTTCTAATCTGCTGTTGATCAGAACATCCCAATATTTAATTGCTCCTTTGTAAATATTTCGCATTCGCAATTTACGCGTCACAAAGGCTCAAACACGGATTTAAATTCCCCGCGGTTACGCTGATCGTCAGAATCGTCTTTCCGTACGGTCTGTGACCCAGTTCACGTTAAGGCTTAATCTAGGCCGTATTATTATCGGTTATACGATCGGTCTGTATCCGTCCATGTAATTTGATTAAAGCAAGATGACGCGCTCCTTTTTGCGATCCTCACATCTCGAGCTACTTCCGCAACATCCTTGTTTTGAGTAAGGTCGACATCACCTCTTCTGCCTGCAGACAAAGGAGCAGCGAATCGAAAATCATGTTCACTCGGACAAAAAGTGCACGAATAAAAAGAAAGAAAGAAAGAAAGAAAGAAAGAAAGCAAGCAAGCAAGCACGCTTGGTCTTAAGATGCACTAATGCACTAAAGCAAAGGCTTTGAGGGGAATCATTCATTCAGCGAGATCACAACTGCATCGACAGCACACCGTTTTGACAAATGCTTTGTTGATAGATTATCGACCTCAAACGTGACCGATATTACACAAAAGGGCTTATCTAAACAGAGTTGTGTAGAGTGACCGGCCCGGGCTCACTCGACTGCGCAGTCGTCCACTCTCGAGCAGCCGTGCCGACATTTTCAGTGCCCCCATTTAGAACACACATTATTCTTAAATTACATAACCGCTGAAAAAGCGTCCTACCCAAACCCTATTTTCTCTCTTTTGACGGTTGCTAAACCATCAGGTAACTATAGCAACCAGCGGTCCCGATTTGAGTATTTGGAAATGTCTCGCGGCCCGTCGCTTGCAAACGTTTATAACTGGCTCTACTTCCGGTCACGGGTGAAAGACATCCCAGAAGCGGACACAGAACAGAACAGAAAGGTTTAGATTTCTTCGTTTCGCTCTTTTCACCGGTTTAAGGCTGGCAGCTCTGCCAACCCACCGAGTCTGCTGAGTAGTGCTAACGTACAAAAGACTGCAGAACTGATATCCAGTATAAAGCTTGCTGTTGTGGCAAAAGCTTCCGTCAGATGGACAGGAAAGTGACGCAGGCTAATGGCGATGACGTAACATGGAATACGTTTCAATAATCTACTCGTCTGAATATGATTTCTTTCATCTTCGTGTATATGGGTTTAACAGTCAATAAACAACGACATCGTCACTTGTCAAGTGGCAATTCAGTATATACACGGAGGATCAGTATTGTGCTCAGAAATAAACAATAGACAAACGGGATTTGTTCATTTAGTCATTACAGCTAGTCTGGCCCCACTGTGCATTTGGCTTTGTGGAACACAACTCCGGGTCAGCAGGGAAAATAAAGGATAATGCAATATCCGGAATCGTAATAATTCCGGCTCTCCGTTTCCAAAAGAGTGGACACACTCCGACGTACATTCAGTTCCTAGGGCAGCATATTCCCTTTCATGATTTTAGGTGCTGTCAGATATATCCCGCGACAATCTCTACAGTTTTTCTGCTGCGTCATGGTCATTATGGAACATTTATACAAATGGGAAAAGTGAAAAGGATTGTATCGTACTCAGTTATTTATCCATTACGTGTAAGAGTACTGTAATACATCACTGTTTGCAACATAGAGCGCAGCACGGGACATGAAGGTAGCTCTGCTTTATTTTGGTCAAGTTGAGTATATGGTCATGTGCAAGTTACTTCAAAGTGAATCCACAGCTTTCACCACAGCATCATCAGGGATTTAGGCTTGTGCAAGAACGACATCCTGCTGTCTTCGGATGAATTCTGCTATAAAACACTAGGCAGCAGAGTAACAGAAAGCTCCAAAAACACCATTGAGAGAGAAACAAAAGTATTCCGAACACATCGGGTTCTCGTCTCCGTGTGTATCAGTGAGTTTTACTGACTCGAGCCTCGGTTCTGAAGGGTAAGGTAACAATCCAACTGTAGAATCCACAATTCAGAGGTCAGGTCAGAGGTCAGTATCTCTCTCAAAACAGACTCTGTGAATAGAAGGTTAAAGGTCACCACTCTGGGGCTCCGGGTTGCGAGCATCACGGCCAGAACTGCGGCCCAGCCGGGGGAAACGAGACGACGCCTTCGATCGGCCGGTTTTACTCCCGCTCTCATTAGCAGCGGGGGCGTCCCTGTGGAGGGGAAAGAAGAAGAAGAAGAAGAAGAAGAAGAAAACACAAGCAGAGGTTACGCTCGCGACATTCAGCTCCACCACACTGGATCGACAGCCTTTATACTGGACACATCCACAATGCACCTGAGCTCCAAATGCTTGCGTCGTGTATTACTTCTCATTATGTACTGCATAAGGAAGCACTGAAGAAGGTGCGGCATAAAAAAAGAAAACCAGAATGATCTATTAAGAGCTTGGTTAAATATTGGTTCAGAATAGAGGTGGTCATAGAAAAAGCATTCAATCATTGCATTTACAAAAAGAATTGCAGGTGGAATTCCTTCAGGAGCAGAAAAAAACAGACTCGCACACACGTGTCCACTTCATGCAAAGTGATATCAATGTGTTAACAGCAAAAGAAAACACCTTTCTCGGGTTAGCCTCGACTGTACAATTGGCTTCACGTAGGGTGAAATAGTTTAGATTCATCAGCCGACTAGTCTAGACTCAAGTTAAGCGCTTCCTAAGATCACCTTCAGTCAGAAACACACGTACACCAGCTCCCAAAGCAACACTTTCGGCTCAGTTAAAAGGTGTATTGTGTGAGTTTGTTTCTTTCGTTCTTTCTTTTCGCCCCTAAATTTAGGGACCACCCAAAACCCTCCCCCAGATCAAAACGATCCTACATCCCCATCAGTATGAAGGCATTTTAATCCTCACAAAAAGCTAAAAACAAAACCAAACCCTTTAGACACACAAAATCTGTACTATACAGTTAGAGCGCTTCAGCTCTACCTCACTCAGCGGCTGCCATGACAACCACACTACTCACGAACCAAGAGCTATTGACCACCTGAGAAAATCATACCCCCTTTATGTGATTTTCTGTGCGTGTGAGTGTGTGCGTGTGTGTTCCACGAAGACAAAGCAGGAGATAGTAAACAAAGGCTGAGCTATGATGTCAGTAACAATTAAAAAACCCCCAACAACAACCACTTGAGCTTTGAGAATGTGAAGCTCGGAGACAGGCGCACACTGCTGTACGGCGAGTCTCTCTGAATACTCCTGTGCGGTAAGATGAGCATATCTGACAAAGTGAGGGAGAGAAAGGGGCAAGAGCGAGAGAAAGGGGCAAGAGCGAGAGAAAGGGGGAAGAGCGAGAGAAAGGGGGAAGAGCGAGCAAGCGCACTACCGAGCAGCTTTCAATCAAGCCGGAACAGCAGGGAGAAGTTAGGTGCAGGTAACTGGGGGTGCCGCCTTCTTTCACACATACACTTCGACCTATGCATCCATGTCGGCACTCGCATACGCACAAGTGCACGCTCACACGCTCTCTCACACACACACGGGCTCTCTTCTCAGCTACGCATACACTATTCAGAGACTGGCCAAGCTAAATAGCAGCTGAGCCATTACATAACCCTTCAGGACATGGCTCCAGCTCATCCTTACCACAAAGCTGCTTTGTCTGATTTTCTACACTGGAGACATTTTCAAGAGAAATCATTAGCGAATGATTCCATTTGAGCAGATGGAAGGAACAACGATGGTCTAAATCAGCATCCAGGTTTCTAGAGTTTAACCCTTAGATGTGCTCCGCCTGCAAAGAGAGCATATGAAGTGCAAACAGTGGAGAGATCAGTAACGGGTGCAAAAGGACACGGTCGGGTGTCTATACAGGACGTCGCATCTCCATCCAGCCCGAAATACGGAACGTTAGTGTGTGGGGTTGGTTTGAGACTATGAAAGGTGTCTGAAGGTTTGATCAAATGACTGACGCCCGAAACACACACACACACACACACACACACACACGACGGGAGTGTCTCTCAATCTGGTGAACTCGACCCGACTCTCCGTGTGCTGCTTAGAAGCTCCGTCTTAAAGTTTCGGCTCTTTTGTCTCGACTGCCTCTCACCTGCTGCTCGGATGGACTGTTTTTTCCCTCCACTCTCTTCGTATGTGGCCTCTTCATCCTGCTCTCTCATTTCACTTGCTTCCTCCTCTGCTCTGTATTTGTACAGTACCATCACACACATTTGGACCTTTTTATTTTTTTAGACCTTCACTTTCGAATAAAGAGATTTCTAAAGGTGTAAAAAAAAAAGAAAAAGAAAAGGAATGACCGAGATAAAACTGACTTTTCATCACTATCCACTGGAATAGGTTTTGCTCCCTGCCTTAATATGTGGTGTCTCCGTCCTGCCCCCTTTCTGTCGTCATGCAATACTACAGGTCAATTTATTTTCAACACCCACAAACTAGCTAAACTAATATACATTTACAGCATTATGGCCTTAAAGTACCCGACTTCCATTTATCCCATTCTACAGCTGAGTAGCTGAAGGATAAGGGCCTTTGCTCAAGGACTCAGCAGTGCTGGGATTTGAATTCAGTCCAGTGTCTTAACCACTGAGCTACGACGAACACTCACCTTGCAAGGGGAAAATACTCGTACATCTGTTCGGAATTTTATGCGACTACTATCTTGTTTCACTTCTTCACACCTGGCCAAAAGCACACTATTTCAGCTTAATAGTTCAAAGTGAATGCACACAGCTGACTAAATAAAGATCATGTGAGCTTAGGGGTGCTATGAGACTGATGTCTGTGTTTTTTTAGTGTGGGTGATCTAACCTGATGCAATGCTATAGCATTAGAAAAGGCAACAATCAATCAATCAATCAATGCTTATTCTTTAACTTTAGAGAAGAGATCCAGATGTTTACAGGCCAGCTTACTTGTAAGATATCCTGGTCACCAAATCCATGTAAACGCCCTAGCAGTGTGCGAAAAGGAATCGTTCTGCAGCAGCCACCGAGCGAACGCAGAGGTTTGGGCAAAAGTTCTGGAAAGCTTTGGGTTTGGTTTAAACCAAGTCTGAAATCGGTTGGTGGACTGTTTACTGTTTACAACCCCGGGCAAAAATGATGGAATCGCTACAGTTACAGGATGCACACGCAACTTTTTTAATTTGTTGCAAGTAAACAAATCATAGCTAGGACAAAATTTTTGATTAATAACCGAACATTCTGGCTTCATTAAACATAGCTCAAACAAAGTCAATTAAATTGTTTTATTAATAACATTGTCAATGTTTTTTTTTAAATCACACTTAGTACTTTGTAGCTCTTCCTCTGGCTTTTATAATGGCCTGAACTCTTCGAGGCACAGACTTGACTAAGGAGATACAACATTCTCCATCAAGCTGGTTCCAACTTTCTCGAGCAGCAGGTGACCGATCAGCTTTGCAGGATGAAGCCTGGTCATGGACCAATTTTTGACATTTCCACCAAAAATGGTCAACAGTCTTGAGATCCGGACTGTTTGCTGGCCATGTCATTCAGTTAATATGCCCTTCCTGAAGAAAAGCTAGAACACTCTTTGCTCTGTGGTAAGATGCATTATCATACCCAGTAGAAAGGCTTGGTAACCCACACAGACACTAACAACTGAGCGAATTACTTCACAAAGACATGGCGAACAGTCTCTTATATAGTGTGGTGTGATTGGGAACAGGTGTGTGACTAGACCGGAACAGGTGACGTGTCCGTGTGTACTTTTGGGAGTTGTAGTTGTCGGCCATGTTTGTAGTTTGCGGTGCATTCTTGCAAATGGAGTCGCTAGTTTGCCGTGACATGGCAGTTGAGGTCTCCCCCGGTCCTTTACCTGACGTGAAACCCCATATGTAGATGAGTGGGGGAATTTCATTGTTTTCTTCAGGCAGTCTTTCTATATTTCATTCGACAAAAGCACCAGACAAAAGTTCCAGCATCATCTCCTTGTCCAATGCAGATTTGTGATTCGTCACAAAAAGCCAATCCTCCACACTAGATGATTGCTTCTCTTTAGCCCACTGTAACCCTGATTTCTTCTGTTTAGGTGTTAGTGCTGGTTTTCTGTCCATAAATCCCATTTCACTCAGATTTGGTAAATGGTGCACTTATATAGTGCTTTTATCCAAAGTGCTTTACACTGTGTCTCATTCACCCATTCACACACACTCACACACCAATGGTCGCAAGAGCCGCCATGCAAGCAACTTGGGCATGTGGAGTCATGTGGGCCGGGAATCGAACCGCCAACCCAACGATTAGTGGACAACCCGCTCTACCACCTGCACCACAGCCGGCCGATTTCTTACCGTTCTGTCACAAACACTGTGACAGACTCCTGTTTCCACCCATTTGTTTTCCATTTGTTTTGTTGTGCATTTTCTATTTCCAAGACATACTGCGCTGAATTTTCTACCCTGACGTTTGACATCTTCCTTGGTCTCCCTGTATGTTTTCCGTTTATACCCGTCCCATTTTGTTTATACATGCACCAAATTTTAGACACAGCTGACTGGGTACAACCAACATCTATTGCCACACTCCGTGTTGGATTTCTGTCTTGAAGGAGTTTTATAATCCTTTCCACTGTTTCAACTGACAACTCTCTTGTTGGGGCCATGTTTCATTTCAAAAAGTCCAAGGTTAAGGTCTGTAAGCACTCTTTTAATGTCGGGAAGCACTCTCTTTTAACTGCAGACTAATTAGCATTTTTAGATTTTTTTTTTTGTGTGCTGGTATTTGTTTTAGAAATGCACATTAAAGCTGATTCAATCATTTTTTTCCCCCTCTACTCGATCTAGGGGGGGAAAAATGCCATTGATTAAAATAACTATAAAGTCAAGTTAAAATAATTAACTTGCTTGAGGTATGTTTCACAAAGCCAGAATGTTCAGCTATTAAACAAAAATTGTTTTGTGTCATATCTGTGATTTGTTTATTTACTGCAAAGTGAAATAGCCGGGTGAACGTCCTCCAAGTGTGGTGATTCCATCATTTTTTGCAAGAGGTTTATTAGTGTTCGGGACTCAGACACAGTCTCGGTGTTTAAGTCTAGGCTTAAAACGTATTTGTTTACTCAAGCCTACC
>JAOUWY010000078.1:18125723-18138596 GCA_025728095.1 Prietella phreatophila | reverse complement strand
AACTAAAATTTTTACTTCCCGTACGTCAGGTCAGTCCAGTCACATACCAATATCAAAGTAGAACCTACTGTAATGAGCAAATCATCTTATCTGATCGACCCATTTACGAGTTCCGTTAGCGTACGGAATTCGACGAGGCCGATTTGAATTCAAGGCTGCGCGCTTATTTACAAGCGTGGAGTAGCACGCACACATTAAGTATTGATATCCCCATCTGGTGCTTGGCGAAAACAACAGGAAGTAGTCACGTGTGCGTGCCGCGCTCGCCGGCACAACCCCCATGTCCTCCTGCTAAATCCCGCCACTTCTTCACTCGCCTTCTTACAAAGTCAATAAGAAAAGGCCTTTCATTTCACATCAAATGCAACAAACTCTGTCACTGATAGAGAATTGAAAAGAAGCGGATGGAGGATGGGGAGGAAAAGAATCGCGGTCTCCACATTCTATTACCAAGTGTAATTTAGACTGTTCCTATTCTGGGGTTTGGAAAGCGAAGAGAGGAGAGGATAGATCTTGTCTGGCAGCGGGATTCGGTGTTAGCTGATGCTACTGTATCATGGCTCTATTATGAGAGTGAACAGCCTGACACTTGGTAGAATAGGAGCACCCCCCCCCATCATCATCATCATCAGTATAATGAGCACATTTCGCTAGAAAGCGTCGACAATGAGTCTCTAGAGAGGTCATCAGCAAACCACCTACTACCTCCATTAATATATCTCTACTTTACAGATGAGCCAAGACTAGCTGGGACTGTGCAGCTATTAGAGCAAGCTGTACCTAGCAAAATCGCATGCAAATAGGACAATACCTACATTTTTACATTTCAACCCTACACTAAAATATTCCGTCTGAACCTGACCCATACGCGCCAGCGTTTTATATCAAGACCGACTACAGCCGAGCAAAATTCAGTTCAATCCTGAACAGAATAAATTACGTACAACGGTAACCATTACCGCAACAGCAATGACCACCCCACAGTCGGAAATAAAATCAGTCAAATCGACCGAAAAGGTCAAGCAAAATCCTTCAAACATGTCCGCCTTCCCTATTTCACTGCGCCAAGTTGTAAAAGATTGCGCCTGCTGCTTATCTCGCTCGCCTCCATTCTCTCGCACACGATCAGGAACGTCGACCGCGGTGCCGTACGCAATCTTAAGCGAAAACAGCAACAGACCATTTCTAAAGGAATCATGAAAAGATGCATCATCTTTGGTGTCATCTTACTGATTCACACAAATGAGTGATGGATATGGTAGATTAGGGTTGTTACAGTGTCCCTGTGTCACCTTTTATAAATATTCTATTCTGGTCTACCAACAACTTTTATTTTTTATACATGGTCAAATTTGGTTCCTTTTGTGTCCACTTGTGTTGAGTAAATGTTCAGATCAAACATCAGCTTGAAGAAAAAAAAAAGTGCGATCTCTTTGACTTCAATGGTAGCATGGTTGTTGGTACTAGATGGGCTGGATTGAGTATTTAATAATCTGCTGATCTCCTGGGGTTCTCACACACAAACCGTGTCTACAGTTTACACTGAATGGTGTGGAAAAACAAAAAAAACATTAAGTGAGTGACAGTTCTGTGGGTGGAAATGCCTTGTTGATAAGAGAGGTCAGAGGGAAAATGGACTGGTTTGAGCAGAGGATTGCTTCAAACTCACAAGAAGGACACAGTAACTCAAAGAGTCACTCGTTACAGCCGTGCTGAGCAGAAAAGCATCTCAGAACGCACAGCACATCAAACCTTGGGGTGGATGGGCTACAACAGCAGAAGACCACGTTGGGTTCCACTCCGATAAGCCAAGAACATGAATCCGATGCCATCACGTGCACAGACTCGCCCAAACTGGACCGCTGAAGATTAAAGGGAGAGGGGAAAAATTGTCTACGTGCTTCAAATTTCATGTCTCGCACAATGCAACACCTGAGGAGGAGCACCCTCTGAGACCTAGGCAGTGCTTGCAATATCCAGCTGCACTGCAGAGAAATGTAACCTCTGACAAGCTCCCATCCCTCTCTCAATACACATGAAAGAAAAACTTCTACAGTCGTTTGGCGGCAAAAAAATTTCCTGGAGTTTCGACCCCACTTTGCAAGGTCATTTCTCCAACTTTATCATTTGGAAAAATATGCCGTTTCAGGCTGACTCCAAGGTCATCGCAAAGCGGCCGTGTCAGAGACGTCTTTCTGAGGGGTTTTCGCCGAGAATGCTCTTCCCGTAGGCAGCCTGCAGCCCATCTATGACACAATAAGCTATAAACGCCGATCGGCTCATTTCCCATCCACATGAAAAGAAAATGTGTTCACAGGAGATTGGCTTCGACATGCTCACAGTTAACGGCACAGGCTAAAAACAAGCGCTGACGCTAATCCAAGAGTAAACCAGACGCTGGACGGACTCTTTGTCTTAATCGCCTAATCGCTTGGTGTCGAACTTCTCTACATGTTCTTCGGTTAATTACAGAAACATTCCGTTCTAGGCGTAACAAAAGCGCCGTGGTTTTGGAGATGGAAGAGCCGACACGAACCGCAGCCTCGGTCCTATGCGGCAGGCATTCATCACCTACAACGTTAATGAAATCATATCCGAGACACCAGTCCACTAACACTGAAGGCAGACCAGCATGCTATGGTATGGTGCATCCAACTGCTCTGTGTGGTTTATTATCCCATCTCTACAGTAAATTACAACAGAAAACATGTCCCTGCTCCCAAACCCAATATACAAACCGTTATAGACCGTGTACAAACACGCAAAAGACAAAAACTACAGACTGAAAAGGTGAAACCAGGGCTTTAACCACTGCATGCACAAGTAAGGCGTCCGGTATCCAGGCTGTGGTCCATCAGGCAAGGAAGTAAATGGCATTGAGAAACAGCTTGTAAGATCATCCTGAAATCTTTATTCTTTAATGCTGTTTAGAAACCATGCTAGACCCGAGTGACGGTCAGAACTATATATTGGACTGCATTAAAATAACGCTGCATCTGACTTACCTCGGAAGCGAGAAGTCTGAGCTCAGAGTTACATAATGTTTGAGGTACAAAGTGGGGACATTTTTATTTATTTTATATATTTTTTGTTAACAACAAGCTAGTCAGCTAACTGCGACAAGTGACGTATATTTTCCTTCTCAAAGCAGCAAGCTGTATAGTTAGTATTTATAGATATGACTAGATAATTCTCGATGGAGAAAGGCCAGACTGGTTGGTGCTCACAGAAAGGCTACAGTAACTCGGATAGCCACTCTGAACAATTGTGGCGAGCAGAAAAGCATCTCAGAATGCACACCATGGGCTACAACGGCAGAAGACCACATCAGGTTCCAATTCTGTCAGAAAGATGGTGGGGTCAGAATTCGGCGTCAACATCATGAACCCGTGGACCCAACCTGCCTTGTGTCAACAGTCCGGGCTGGTGGACGTGGTGCAATGGTGTGGGGAATGTTGTCTTGGCACACTTTGGGCCTGTTAATACCAAATCAATCAATCAATGCTTGAATGCTTCACTTCATGGCCACAATTTACTCATCTTCTAATGACTACTTCCAGAATGATAACGCACCAGGTCACGAAGCAAAACCTCGTCTCAAACCGGTTTCGTGAACACGACGACGGGTACGATGTTCTTCAGCGACCTTCCCAGTCACCGGATCTGAATCCAGTAGAACACCTTTGGGATGTGATCGAACGAGAGATTCCCAGCATGGATGTGCACCTGAAGAATCTGCACTAACTGTGTGATGCAATCATGTCGACATGGGACCAGAATCTCAAAGGAATGCTTCCACCATCTTGTGGAATCCATGAGGCTGTTCTGAGAGCAAATGGAGACCCTACACAGTATTAGTATTAGTACAGTGCTCCTAATAAAGTGCTCTGTGAGTGTACACCTGGATAGGAAACTATCCATGGCACTGGATGTCGGACTGTGTTGTATTGCCGGTTTTGTCCGGCGTAAATTGCTGCCAGCCTTAACGGACCGCTTGTTCGCGCAGTACAATGTTTTCAACTGTTAAGTGACATGAAACTTTTTAAAATCACATTTACATCGTCACCATGTTGTCAAGAATAATTTGTCACTCTCATCAGCGTAATTGACACTGTGCAAAAAAAGCTTCCAAGGTCGTGGAGAGGATATTCTCCCGCTGGGAACAAAGTATATCGCTTCCTCATATATGCATGCATACAAAAAAAACACATAAATAATCTCCAGCATGCATAGCTAATTTAATCAAGTAGGAAGTAGATGACAATTATACTGTCATTAAGGCACTCCTCCTTATATATTAAGGACTACAGTACAAGTAACTCGACACTCTTCAGTCTTATCCATTCCCAGTAGTTGCATCCATTAGCATAAGTATTAAGCATTTCAATAAACCATGATGTCTATGACAAGAGACCAACATTACTGAGAAATTAAAAACTACACTAATTCTTTCATGCGTGTTGTCCTTTTACAGGAAATGCTCGGCGTTTTACATTTTATAGCGCCTCATAAAAATAATCTCCGTGTCGGCTTTTTGCCAAGAGTTTATCTGCATATTTTAAAAAAAAAAATAATAATAATAAAAATCTAGAAGTAACACAATCTAAAAGCCTTGAGGTCTAATGATGCCGGATTCATTCCCCCCCCCCTCGCTAATAGTGAGAGTCTCAGCCTACATTTATGAAAAGTGCTCAGCTGGTGCAGACAGCTGCTCCGACAGCTTCTAGGTCTGGCGAAATTGACTCTGCGTGCTAAACCGACGAACGCAAGGAGGAACGTAAGATCATTCACATGCCTCTGTCTGAAAAGAAGATCGTTTCGATCGTGACAAAAAACTCAGGCCAACGACTTACCATCTGTACCGGCTCAGATTTCAGAGTGCGTCAGGACGGAGAAAACGGAACCATTTTAAAAATCAGACTTGCGCACGCTTTACGTATCTAATCGAATGATCGGTGCGAATAGACGACGAACGAATATTTTTGGAATATTAACAACAAATACTAACAGAGGTTTGAGAGCTGTTGTTTTATTCGCATTCAATCTGAACTCGTGTCGGGTGAAAGTCCAAAAATGCTGAAAGGATCGAATATACCGCCACGTCATTCCAAAACATAAAGACTGAAAAAGGCGATTTACCGAACAGAATACTCGCGTTGATGGATCAGAGGAGTATCGCAAATATTTTTGTAACACACACTACGTGCTGAATATCAAATCGCAGTAAAAATAAATAAATAAATAAATCTGATTCCCCACACGATCTTTCGCCCCATAAGCCCTATCGTCCATCCGTTGCCAGGGGTTGCCAAGAGAGCCAAATGGACCGCGCTCTACGGGCCGCTGTCAGTCACGCCGACACTAGTCACCCGTGGGACGTCTGTGAGCTCATGTTCTCGCAAGAGGACAAATAGTACTTTCCTCAAAGTGTGGGTTACAGTGCCCTTGATCGGTTCGACGAGATTCGATTCGCTGGCTTCACATGTCCTCGAGGAAGCACGCTTTCCGCACTTTCGGTAGCAGTCATACAGTGTATACAGAAAGAGCTGGGGATTGGGGGAGAATTGGTCAAATTAGGGAGAAAACGAGGGGGGGAATGCTTTAAGGCCATCAAAGACTGATCTACAGGCACAGACGAATTAGAGAAGTCAAAGATCTAGTGTTTAAACAGGAAAGTTTCAACTTCATTGCACTTGACTAACTCGGCCACCGTGTCCCAGGTTATTTACCGAGGAAACGTGACGTTTCATTTTTATTTTACCTTTTGGGGAATGCGCTTACGATAAAGAGTCACGATGGTAATTACCATGGTAATCTTCATATTATCCATAGTTCGTTCTCTTTACTCGGTGATCAGAGTCATTTCTGAGTAACATCAAATAAAAGGTCAATTATTACTCAGACAGGTACAAGATATAAACGTAATGGACTGTAATACTAGAGCTGCGACACGACTGTTTTCTCTGGGAGTGCATATTAAACCAATCCACGTAGCCGAATAATCTCTGTAACACCAGTGTCCTCGAAGTTTTGCCAAAAAAACAACAACATTAAAAACTGTAATAAATCATGCTCGGTTTATGCCGTGTGGAAGATGAGAAGCCGTCCTATCAAGATTAATTTAGAAGCACTCCACATACCGAGATAAATGGTGTGAATCCTTCTAATCAGGAAGACAGGGTTTCTATGACGCTGACACAAATAATCCTAATCCACGCTTTCTTTCTGCTCCATCAAGCACTGGAGCAAAGCCAAATAAGCAGGCAAGACTTTCAATCGAATTAAATTATTAAGTCTTTTATCTCAACACAATCTTTAAATCGGAGTTATATAGCTATATGAAGCAAATAAACGCTTCACAAGATATCTGCTGGGAGATGACCCAGACACGTACTGCAATGAACATTCACTACAAAGTAACGATCAAACGAAAGCTTGGTTGTCGTTTTTTTGTTTTGTTTTTTATTAAACCTTCACTCAAGCTTGAATACAACATGGCACCTATTTAAAACATCAAAGTGCTCAACCACAACCTAATCATAACCTAATCAATGTCCGGTGACATTTAAAACAGAACGGCGAAAGCAGAAGGCATCAAACAGCTCCTTAAACCAAACGTCAGTGCTCAAGCTCTGATCTGAAATTTCATCGACTACATTCAGAGATCGGACAAATCAAACTGGCAGAGTTACAACATGACCCGACCGCAGTAATTAACATCCCCTAACCGACACTTTGTTAAAGCACCTTTTGCTTGTAACGCAGCACTCGGTCTATTTATGAGGAGTCTGAGAATTCGACACATCTTGATTTAGCCATTTTATTCCACTCCTCCTTGCAGAAATGCTCCAGATCTATCAAATTGTGAGGGCATCTCCAGTGCATGGCCCTTTTCTAGTCTTTGCACAGGCTTTTGATAGGATTTATCCTATTCTAGGCTCTGAAAAGTGCTGAAAGTCTGTTCTTCTGCAGCCATTCCTTTCCTGGCTGAATGTGTGCTTCGGGTCATTATTGCACTGGAAATCTGTCTTCGTCCTCGGCTGTCTAACAGGCTTGGAGGTCTGCAGGTTTTGTGCCAAAACAGATTGGTATTTGGACCGATCCGTTATTCCCTTCATCTTTTCTACAGTGCCAGTCATGGCTTTGCATGACGCTGCCACCACCATGCTTCACCATGGGTATTAGGCCGATGTTCTTTGGGTGATAAGCGGTCTTGTTTTTGCATCAAACATATCTTTTATAATTCTGCCCAAAAACTTCTACTGTGGTCTCGTCACACCATGACACGCTTTGCAACATTTCTGGGGGTGATTTAGAAAGGCTTTGGTTTGTAAAAAATGTTCATGAAAAGGGCTTCCGTCTAGCGTCCCTACCCACTGCCCAGACATATGAAGAACACAATACAGGGAGTGTCAGTACATGCCAGATACTGTATACGTGCAGCTCATTTAATGTTGCTGCAGCTCTCTGGGCAGCCTCCCGGATAAGTTTTCTTCTTCTCAATTTTGGAGGAACGTGCCCCTCTCCTGATAGATACCTTTCTACAATAAGATTCCATACATAAGCTCCTTGCAGACCATGGCTTAAGCGATCAGAGGAAACCAAGATGAGGTCAAGAAACTCCTACAGAAATCTTTATTTGGGGTTATTGATGACAGGTGTGAAAAATTTAGGGTGTGCACACTTATGCACAAGGTTATTGTAAGTTTTTACCTTTTTTTAAGGTTCAATTTGTTGTTCACGTCAATTTTGTTGGTTGGTATATCACATTAAAAGGTAGAAAAACATCTGACATGATTTATTGTTTTTTTTTTACATCTCAAAAACCTGTACAGGGGTGCGTAGAGTTTTTATTTACATGACACATAACCCAAAAGCAAAACTCTGATGCCCACTACTCCACATACCACCATGCTTAAAGCTCCTCCAAGTAAAGTCTGCACTTTCTACTTTTGCCAGACCAATAAATTCATCATTTCAATAAAACACCTGCAAGTGACTATCAGCTCTTCAACCTGTCTATTTCAGATTAACAAGAAACAATGTAGTTAGTAACCTTTACACGCATCTTAGCAGGCATATTACCCTGATTTAACAAATGGGGGGTTTAAGAGCATCTCAAGGGTCTCCTATAGCGGGCTTTAAACCCGCCTTAAATGAGTCAATAGCAGAGAACGAGTACGAGCAGAACGTGCGAGGAGCAGCTCTTTGATTAGAGAGGCAGCATGAAGCTGTCCCTCCACTGAGCATCTGCCTACTCACCTGCTGAGAATCATCAGAGGTCCTCAGCATGCAGTAAGCCTCTAAAGTCCTCCTTCATCTAAATAACATCAGATAAACGGCAGGCACACAAGGCAGGCAGCTGCTGCACTCGTTCAACTTTTCCACCCGCTCCCCAAAGACATTCCACAAGGCTCAACGTGAGATGAAGGACGTGACTTCCAGAAAGATCTTGCTTACAATAGGCAATGACAAAGAGCATCTCATTATTTATCTTGTTCTTCACGCTGGATTTTCATTTTGAAGTTCAGGTTTTATCAGGCAAATCAGTTATGCGTTAAATCACCGATAATCAGCGGGACAAGGTCTCCTGGGTAATACTGGCAGAGACGGAATTCATTCTTCCTACGCCCTTGCCACACCATCTTATTTTCTCCATCCTCTTTCTGTAACTTTCCCTGCGCCGGAGCAAAGGCTGAATCGGATATCAAGGGCCGCAGTCACACTGTGACTGATGTCAAGTGAGCTGAAGAGCTTGGAGACCAGAGGTTAATGCATAGCTATAGGGCAGCACCCGTGCAGGCATTGGAGGATTGACAGAGGGAATGAAAAATAACCGCAGGCAGCAAGAGCGGGACAGTTCGGTCCAGGTGCTCCTCCTGAGAGCTCAGCCTGAGCACCGGACACATCTACAGGGCAAGAGCAATAACTGACAACACTGGCATTGAGGCTGCCAAATCCCACTTTAACCCACAGGTGATAATTAAAATGTTAATTAACATTGCTGGTTAACAGGTGATGAGGACGCTCTCCCACAGACGGCGAGCCACCTGGCCCTGCAGGCACGCTCTCTCACCTCCTCTCTGCTACACACCTCTTCTGTTAAATAAAGAACAGCCTCCTTCGTGCTCGCCAGGGGTCCATATTAGTCAAACACTATAACCTACATTCCCCCCCTCATACACACACATGGCCGCACACTCATCCGCACCTCTGAGCCAGAACTCATGAGCCGGTACAAACTGGTTACCCAAAACAGGGCGGCGGTGATAAGGAAATATGAGCCAGCGTGTAATGAATTTGAAGGATGAAATTATTAACGCCCCCCCCACAGCTGGGCCGGTAAATAACGGTCTCCGTTGATTCATTCAGCGTGGCCGTCAGCGGTGAGATGAGTGCCGGGTTCGTTTTTTTCTCGTCTAGGATCGTGGACCATTTCAAGTATATCTGGAAAAGGGGATCTTTTCCATTCACTTTTCATTAGGGAGACTCTTTGGAGAGAGGATTTATTCAGCCACACGAGAAAAAAGCAAAACTGGATGTTGTGATCTAAGAAATTATTGCTATTAAGGCCTGGAGGAACATACATGGCTTCATAATTTGTTAATTTAGTGTGTTAAATAGACTGAGATCGTCTTTATCGCTTTCAGTCAGGTCTGAAAAACAAGTTACTTTAGCTGGAAAAAAAACGAAAAATAAACCTGACGGTAGTTAATGACTCTCAGATCGACCCGCAGCTTCTTCACATACACTGTCCAGAGTTTTGATTAAGGTCATGCAACTGTAAGACTAATTATAATTCCGGTTTCAAAACGTAAATGGTTTGGCTCTTCTCTAAAGGTAGAATATTCCGTCACAAGTGCTCGACTCATCCCGTAACCTTGCTGTCAGCTGGTAAATGTTTTCCATAACCTGTCCCTACAATATGGAATTGTGTTCTGATAGACATTAGCACTACGTATGTATGTTTTGAAAAGATCACTTACAAAGAAACTTGTTTAACCTGGCCTGAAACGTGCCAGAAAACTGCCTGATCATAGGCAGATCACGTCACATGTCGGCCCCTCCCGGATTTCACGATGGCAAAATCAAGCAAACACCGCAATTTTTCTAAAAAAGTTACCACAGATTTTCCAAAAGCCCTCTTCTATTCATGTACATCGAATACGAGTAGAGCTAAATGGTCTCTTCTACCAACAAACATCACGGCGAAAGACAGTTTCGTACAACTGCAATTCCACCAATTCGAGAAGTTTTCAAAAAGAGAAAAAAGTCAAATCATTTTTTTTGGGGGGGGGCACTATTTAAGCTTGTATGTCAATTTGGTGTTCATGGTCATGTTTTTTTCAGCTGCCACTCATCATTAAAGCAGGTGTGCAGCACGGCGCATCATTAGTACAGTGCAGCAGGCATGAAGGGAGATCGTTTATGTGCAGATATGAGAGCCCAGCCGCTACAAGAACAGAGAAGGGCAGCGGAGAAAACACATGGCGACCGGGAGGCAAATTGGGAAATCTACATCAAGAGTGCTGCTCAGTGCACAGACTGCCTGCCATATTCTACAGCGTGCCCATGGGGGTGGTATAAACAGCATGTGGTGGCTGGATAAAAGGTCATTATTAGGCATCTGACTGGGGCTTGTCTCCGGCTCACTTCCCTCTGGGACCACACATTCTCACATAGTGACACACACACACACCCAACTCTGTTGTGCACAGAGGCAATGACGGGAAAAATCGGGCCGTGACTGCAATGGACAGATGCACATCAGGCCAATTGGAGCAACAAAATGTATAATCACAAGAGTTTTGTCACCATTTTATGGGAGCATGCACAACATACCGTTACGCAGATCGACTGATGTGCTAAAACCCTCCAAAAAAAAGGATTTTGTGCTTTTTGCAAAACAAACTCGCATCCAAAAGCATTTTTAAAACGGTTCAAACCCCAGTGATTTGAGTTATGCACAGTCACAGAAATAATAAAGCATTCTCGCTCGGTAATACACCGGTGTGTTCGAATCCTCCGGAGCCTGCAGAGGTGGTCGAATACTGCCCGAGGATATTCGTTCCACAATTGCTCCACAAATTAGCAACCTTTCCTCCCAAACATAATTAGCACCTCTTTTCCCCTTTATATCTCTGATGTCAGCCTTGTTTGTTTTTTGATAAAGCCCTCTTAAATGGAACACTCTTTGCACAGCAGGTTTTCATCCTCCGGAAAACTAACTTTGATTAAAAAAAAAAGCCCTAAGGACAAGTTAAAAAGTTTGCCTGCCCGGAAACTAGGCTAATGACAAAGAAATTCCCTCCTCTTCCCCTGTTGTAGGAACGAACTTGAGCGAGAGCTATGCTGCTTTGAGGTGTCAGCCATTTTTGGAGAAGTTTTCCATGAGAACTTCTGCTCGAGTGTATGAATTAAGACTTACAGTCAACGCTCTGGTTGCCTTCTCTCTTCAGCATTTGGACAGCACCCACATATTTCTTCAACTGGACCTTCAGGACCTCATTTTCCCTGCAAAACAGACATGACTCAGCCATGTGACGTATGCACAGTATGACCCATCAATTTGAGGTGTTTCCCCTTTAGGAGAGCTCAGAAAACAGCTCGAACCTCTAGACCGCTAAGAACAATTCCCAAACAGAATGAACAAATCTCGGTCAGAGCTTTTCAAAGGTAAACCTCTATTATAAATGAATGAATGAATGAATGAAGTGATCGAGAGGAATTAGCACAACCTATTAGGCATCAAATATCGAAAAATGTCTACAGCATATGGAACCAGCAAATGGCGCTCTGACACCATGCCTAATAAAAACCTGACTCAATTCTTGGAACAGCATCACAGCTGCTGGTGAGTAACTTTCCAGAGCTGCAAGGGCTCTGAGGTGTGTGTGTGTGTGTGTTTGCTTATACTCAGCTTGACTGATTCTGCTGGTTTGGAAAAAATCAATCATAATCAATTCAGGCTGCAAAAAGAAGCTCTCCTATTCTTGCCGACGGCCCCTTTCAGCTCTCTTATCGCACCACATTTTAAGCCCTCGAATAGCCAGTGGAATGGAGGATTTCCTGAGGCGTTCAGATGGGCCAGTGTGGTTATTGGGAGCCAGCAATCTGTGCACAATCCCAGTGTGATTTAATTAAAGCTAATAAATGGCAGGTCTTCTGTGGAGAGCTCTCCACCCCTCACGTGTGCCACGTTGATCTTTTCCATTGTCCGTGCTGGGCTAGTCTCAGAGTTCTCGTACGCCAAAGGTGTCATATTATAGAAATGAATACGCCACACGAGCGCGGACGTCTCTGACAAGGATTTGACGGTCAGGCAAGAGTCGACTGTAAGGAAGATGGGTTTATTTAATAAGCACCACTTTCCAGTTTTAGGGGGCAGATCATACAATAAGGGAAGGGGCAAAAATTAGGGCGCGGATAAACGTTTGCGTTATTGTGTGGAGACTGAGATCGGATCCCGGTGACGTCGCAGGTATCCACGGCCACGAGCTAACTCTGGTCCCGGTCATCAGAGTGACATCGGCCAGCTGCGTGCATCCATGAGCTCATGCCTGCAGAAGAATACAGATAGCACTTTCCTCCGAGTGTGTTAAGCTGCGATGCGATGCAGCATGGGAGAAAGTAAGTGCGTGTGTGTGTGTGTTAAACAAACACATGTATGGAGGACATTGAAGAGTGAGAGTTGCATAAACTCGCTTAATCTTAGTCTATAGTAGGCAAGACATACAGTACAACTGGCATACTTATGAAAAGAACTGCAGTGTATTATTCCATCCATCCATCCATCTAACGCTTACTCCTTCTTCAGGGTCACGGGGAACCTGGAGCCTATCCCAGGGGCACAAGGCAGGGTACACCCTGGAC
>JAOUWY010000078.1:17986372-18001046 GCA_025728095.1 Prietella phreatophila | reverse complement strand
GGAGTGAAGTGTTGACCAGGTCCCCCATAGAGGGATCAAGTTGTTTTTAGACTGGATTGATTATTCCAATGCCATCATTGTCATGTTCATGGAACCAGTTTGCGATGAACTGTGCTTTGCGACATTTCACGTTATCATGCTGCATGTAGCCATTATAAGATGGGTAAATTGTCACCATAGATGAACATGGTCAGTATCAGTACGCAGGCTGTGTCATTCAAACAATGATTGATTGGTATTAAAGGGCCCAAAGTGTGTCAAGAAAGCATTCCCTTCACCATTACACCACCACCAACAGCCTGAACTCTTGACAAAGTGCAGGCTGGGGTCCATGGATTTATGGTGTTGACACAAGTTACTGACCCTACTACCTGCATGTCAAAGCAGAAATCAAGAGGGACATCAGTCCAGGCAACATGTTTCAAGTCTTCAAATGTCCAATGACATTAGTGAGCCTATGCCCACAGATTCTTCTTTTTGGCTCTTCTTCTGCTGTTGTAGCCCATTCACCTCAAGGTTTGATTTGTTCTGCACTCTGGGATGCTTTTCTGCTCACCATGGTTGTAAAGAATCTTTTCTTTTTTTTTAGTTACCACAGCCTTCCTGCAGCTCAAACCAGTCTGGCAATTCTCCTCTGACCGATCTCATCAAAAAGGCATTTTTGCCTGCAGAGAAAGAGAAGAAAGGCCATTTTGTCTGTATGAGGATCGGCATGGAACACAATCATAAATAGGCCAAAACGTCACATTCCTCACAGCTCTGGACAGACACAGACTTGACCATCTTTTTTTGTCTTTGCTGTACACTGAAAGCTAAATAGACAAATGCATAATTACATACGATCTCCTTATCAGTGTTATGACATCAACAGATTCAGGATTAGGGAGAAGTCCCATTTTGTCCACAGGATAAGTAGCCACTTCAAATCCCAACCTACGTGAATACCACCTTCAGCCACAGCTACTTGGGTAAGAGACGAACAGCAAAAGCTGCTGGAGTCCCACTGAGATCATACCTCTTGCACCAGAAAAAGAATAACTCGGTCAACTTGTTATTTTTATCCACTGTGGAAGACTTCAGCCATGACTCTAGCTGAATGTTTATGTGCATGTGCTGCTTTTCCTGTTGGAGCCTCACACCAGCAAGGGCCTAGCCTCACTATTGTCTATTGTCCACCGCCTGAGCCTCGCTTCCTGACAAGCCAGAATTCACGGAAATGGGAATGCAGTCCAAACACATTCCTTGAGTTACACCCCCACCCCTGTCTCATTGCACCCCTCCATCCAAGAAGCATAGTGCTCAGAGAGGGTCCACTCCCAACAGGATGTTAATTAGCGACACACTCTTCAGGAAGTCAGGGAGGGAGCAGGTGGAAATACAGACAGATAGACTGAGAAGTCGCTTCTCGAGCACACAAGCCTTTACTGAGTTCACTAATCATAAAATGGTTACAAGAAAAATATGTCTGCCCTTTATTTTTGGTTCAAATGAGGAACTTTCACTGCTGAAAAGCCTTAAAGTCTAACAGTTCCACCCTCCCACATCTACCCATTTTACCACTTTCCTTCTCAGATGGCAACATCTGGCTTTTATAATCCAAACATGCACTGCTTTCCAGTTCCTAATGGAACTCAAATAGGAGACCTGGCATAACAATGAAATAAATATTTGCTTTTTAGGGGAACATTCATGCAGGGGAATATGAAACAAAGGATTATTTTAGTTGTGTCTTATAAAGCCAGATGGTGGTTGTTAATTACAATTTGTTGAAAAAAAATAACCACAATCACTGCTACCAACATTCTCAAAAATCTCTAGTGGTCCATGAAGCACATACTGTATACTACACACATAGAACACACACACACACACACACTGTATTCTGCACTAAAAAGGAAATGTAGATCAGGAAACAGCCTTTATAAACACAAGTCTGCTAAGATTTTCATCAAGTTAATAATTCACAGCAATGACCCTTAAACCATCTTTCATTTTACAGGCTGCCAACAGTGAACAAACCTGGACATATCTGCTGAATGTCTTGAGCCTAAAACACATGATATAAAATCGGTTAGATAATCTTTTGAATTCAGACAAATGCTGTAAATACAATATTTAAATATGTATTTGTAGCCATTTGGCACACCATTTCTACAGAGGGAATATGACTAAAACCCAGATTGCTGCAATGTTTATAGTATTGTATGGATTACCGTTAAAAAAAATCTACAGACTGAGATCAGATGAAATGTTACAGGGGTTTAATCCAAGTATTTAAAATGATATAAAATCTTGACTTTTGGTATGTCAACTGCCATTTATATGTTTCTTTTGTTTTTTTTTTGAAGTTTCAGTGAAATGTGTCCATTTCCTGTGTAAATTCTAAAGTGGTTTAAAATGGATAAACGTAATATATTGAACAGCCTGCTTTCTTCTCTGGGAAAAATGTCTGTTAGCCAGTTTATCCAAGCTCCTTCCCCCCTCTTCCTCTATCCCTTTTCCCTGGGTTTCAACTTTATGACTTCACCATATATCAGGTACTGTCTAGTGAAGACATACATACTAATCTCGCTCAAAGCCTGAATGGGATATTTCCACAAAGGTTCTATCTAACTCCAAAAAGCATTGTCTACCAGTTTCAGCCCAACTTTGAGCCAGATGCACAGTAGTAATCACATGGGCCAGTACAGGGCCAAGAGGCAAGTAACCCCACGCAACGTGAGAACACAGACTCACTGTTTCCACTAAATCTTCTAAGATTTAGAGACTTGTTTTCTCATTCGTTACAGTAAGGGTTCCCTAGTCATTTTCAGGAAATGAAACCATGATCCATATCTGCACAAAAGGATGCTGGTATAGTCTAAACACAGAGAGAGCACAGACACACAATCTCGCCTGGCTGTATGGTCACCAGGCATGGATGCCAGCCATATTCACACAAACATCAGAAGCAACTTCCTTATCGCCCCAGTTACTGATCAAGCAGCGAAACAGAGCAGGAGAGGGAAAAGCAAAGCATCAGTGATTGGAGGAAAAGCAAACGAAGAACAAAGGAGACACACAAATGTAGAGTAAGGCAATAAAAACATTTAATACACTGAGGCCTGGCTTTTTAACACTTAACCAACACTGAGAACCAAATGTAGGAATCTTACACAGATCATTTTTAAAAATTCACTGTTTTGTCAAAGACTATTTTCACAATATGGAAAAACAGTTGAAAGCATGCTTAAATGGCTTTATATCTGTCCGAGTGTTCCTCGAGTGAACTGTGGCATTATAAACTTCAGCATGCACTGTTTGTTGTCCCAATGCTCATTAGAAAGTAATGCTGCACAGAGTCAGCCCCGGGACATCCATCAACCTTGAGCTTAATAAACATTTCCATGATAAGCTAAAAGTTCAGCACTGGATTGGTTCCCTTTTGGCTGTCCTCACAGCACAGGAATCACAGCTGAGGGGCCTGAATACCAGCGGTTTCTGTGTGCGGGGATTGCAAAAGGAGCAGAGAGAAACACTTTAAAAGCATAAATGAGTTCAATGATCAGTGTACTCTAATTATTTAAAAAATAAAAAGTCAACAAATGTTCAAACCTCTTTAATTATTGAGGAATTAGAGACAAGTTTTAGGTGCAAGATCTTTGAGGACCAAGAAAGACACATGGATGGATTCTGTGAACAAAGGGAGGGAAGGAAAAAAGAAGACATGGTAAGATGGATTGTGGAAAAGTCAAATGTGTGGAACACAAAGGCTAAAATGTAATCTGGCCCCCCTTTGGGGACCAACAACTGAACCTTTTCCAAAAGCTACACATTTTTTCATAGCAAATAGCTGGCATGCTTGAAGAAAAGCGTTTTTACTCTGAGAAGCTCTAGTATAGGTTGCTTCAGTAGACATTAATGAGGAAAGTATGAACACATTCAGGAAGAATGAGGGTAGACAAAGAAGAAACACATTTTTATTGGGGCTTTGATTTTGACAAACTACTGCTTTCTCCACATTCTCTTTGGAGAACAAAGGGCACTTTAAACTATGTTAATCCAATAGTGATTACAGAATTGGAAAAGAAATCAAACCTGTTGATTATAGAGGTCGTGCTGGTCTGTTAATTCACATAAATCAACAACAACAACAAAAAAAACAACTTTAGGTCATGGTATTGAAATAAACCATAAGTAAACAATGTTGCCTTATGTCCAAGTGTCTCTACTATCAAAATTTAGAAAGACCAGCCAAAGATTCCTGTAGGTAAGTTTAAACGATTATTTCATATGCGTATGTTTACCAAAAAGCCAGAAGTGCGCTGTCCTGTCTCAGATAGATAATGATTGAAAATCCACTATAACATTTGAATTTTGAGAGCATGTGAGCTAATTTGATGCGAGAATGAGTATAGGCAGTGTTTCTATAGCTCACCTTAGGCTCTCAAGCAAGTGGCTCTATAATCCTTCATTATCATCCTAAACGATTCTTCTCGTTGGTTCTCTATAAACGATGGTTCTCTATAAAACCTTAAAACAGACTGTTCCCCTATTAGACAATGTTCCAAGTAGAAGCTGTTTAGAAAGCTAGAACCATTAAACATAGAAAAACTTGACATGGATCCAATCCAACACCCACTACCAATATCAGGCTAAGACTAGCAAAAAAATAAATAAAAGATGTATTGGATATCAGACAAAACATCGGATATTGGATCCTATAAGAAATGGCAAAGAGTGGAATTGGAAAAGAAGTTTATTTTTGGAAAAGGTCTCGCTCCATCCACCAACACCACGTTGCACCACAGACTGTTTCATTCATTCAGATCTAGGACGTGTTATTTTATAAAGAGAATAAAGGAATTTTCCCACTTCAGGTTCTACACGTTTCATGTAGAACCCTTAGAAAGCAAAGCCTCATCTAGTCAAGTACCCTTGAGTAAAGCTGAACCATTTTGGCTTGTTTCTTTGGGAAAGCCATTAAAGGTGCTATGAAGCTCCCTAAAAAAAGGCTTCCATTTTTAGAAAAACAAAAAAACCGCCCACTGAACTACCTAATTAGGCTAAACGTCATACCAACTACAAGCCTGGGCATTTGAACACTGAATTTCTTTTAATACTCCCTGTGCTAAAGGAACTATTGTAGGGTACTCTGAACATGATAAGGGTTTGTTTCATTTTGCCCAACTGATACAAAGTCGCCTCACTCTGTTGCTAAAATAGGGATTTTCCTCAGTTCCAGAGAAAACCCCGCCCCTTTTGTCCATAGTCCAAATACACCCACTAGTCGAGCACACTCATGCCTGTAATAGTGCATGTGTGTGTGTGTGTGTGTGTGTGTGTGTGTGTGTGAGTCAGATTGCTAGAGGTTTGTGCCTCCCATGTTCACCAGAGCAGAGGCTGCCTCAGTGTGGAAACCCTACAGAGGTAAAGCTCATTAAACTCCATACTGGAATATATCAGAAACATGGAATAAAATCTCATATATCCACGAGAGTCTGGTGAACCAGCCTTCATCAGGTAAGGAACCTGTTTTATTATTTTTATTAAATAATGCTGTGTTCATTTTCACAGTATTTGGCATGGTTTGGCTGGAGTCCCTTGATTATATAATCCTGTAAATGTATTTCAAAACACAGCAAAAAGATTCAAATCGACTTCTTGGTGGCATGCATGTGCCACAAACTACAACTCAATAAAACTGTCCTCCATTATGAAGAAGAATTAGTAATGAGAATTCGTAAGCCTAGTCACATTTTTAGGGTTGCGCAATATATTGTTGGTTAATCATTGTTGCTGAAATGCAATACTTTTGCAATACCGATATTGCAGAAATCCTCGATGTGTAAAAGCTCACATTTGAAACGACTTATTGTGTCATGCCTGTGTCCTGACCCATTTCTATGTGAATCCATGTGAGTTTTAATCAGTCATTGCATTGTGCATTCACGTCATGGTTGTATATGTAAAATACTAGTTTCGCTGTTAAGACTTTTATTTACTCCATGAATGTGCTGGTCTGCATGTGCAAAAACAATATCTCAGATCTCCATGTTATAAGGGTGGATATAACTATAACACAGGCCTAATGGATTTACACTGCAGACTTGAAGCAGTTTCCATACGTTGTTTTGTTAATATACATTCAGAAAGAATGAACGATCGAATTCATAAACATAAATACATTTTATTATTGTATAGTAACAAAAAGAGTATTTTATAATAGTAAATAGTCCATTTTATTTTATGTAGTATATTAAAATAATTTGTTTCTATGTGAGTGAAATTACAAAATGATACATTTTATAGTCCCCAAGCGTATACCATATATTATACCAATAATACAGGTTGTCCCAAAAGTCTCCATACATAGGAGTCTCCAGATGTTGCCAGCACCCGGTCAGTTGTGCCTTCGTCAGTGGATGTTTGTGGACGTCCACAACACTTCCAGTATCTGTGAAATTCTTTGAAAATCAGTTTGGCAGCAGTGTTGTATGCGACGTGTTTGCTGTTAAGTCCATCTCAACCTCCCGATCCAGCCATGAGAATGATTTCAGTATGTTCTTCTTTTGTAAGAGGCATTGTTAAAGGCTATCTGATATATTTATATATAAACTAAGACATGTTTCTAAAAGTGTATTATAATGCACATTTGATTTAAACTCTTCCTATGTCATAGTAAAAGTTTGCTTTGGTTTTTGGTGCCTGTCGAGTCACTGAAATTAATGTGACTAAGAGGGTAGGAGACATAGGTCACTGAGTGAAGATAAATGAGTCATTATCTTGCTTGTTTGTCCACCTGGTCACCTCAGTTACAAAGTAACATAGACTCCATGAGAGTGTGTGTGTGTGTGTGTGTGTGTGTGTGTGTGTGTGTGTGTGTGTGTATATGATTTGCAGAGTTTACGAAGAAAGAAACCAAAAGTTCTCTTGCTTGTATTTTCTCATTTGTAAGCGTCTGCAAAATGAATAAATGTAAATGTACATGTAAATATTGTTGGGAAGACAGTCTGGAAAAAGCGATGAGTCTGAAAGACCAGTACCGCAAATCTTTTTCATTCCAGTAAATAGGAATCTGTTTATCAGATCAGACGGTAGATTCGCATCAGTCTCGTATCCCTACACTAGCAGCCTGGTGGGGGTTGTAGAGAGAATGAGCAGATGAACTAAAATGTGTTTCCAATCTTGGATGTAGACACTTTTCAGTCTAGTGATATTCTTCTTAGGAATGTGTTCACACACGCACCCGGGTCCCATTATTCTTCGGTTTCAGCAGTTTACATGCACATCTCCCTAATGTATCCTCTCTCTGTCTGGTTTCTAGAGCAGAACCATTCCTATACGGTCTCAATTTTGGAATGCATTGCATCATGAGGTTTATGGACTCTATGCGTTCTGCAACCTATGTAGATTCTAGTCACTTTATATGGCTTCAGGGGCATGTTTTAAAATGCAAGTCATTTTCCGTAGCATCAAGACAGTAAGACATGTAAGACAATGCCTATTGATAGTAAATTACATAGTACCAAAAAAATCTTCACTTCATGTACATTGTTACTTTTTTCATCCTAAAAAGACATGATGAGAAATAACACTCATACATCACACACTATATGTAACTTGCGTACACATCACTCTGAACAGTATTAAGAAATGGTCATTTTGTTGCTATGGGGATAATGATCTAATTTTAAAAGAATCTTTCTCCCTCTTTCCTTTTGCTACAGGACAGTCATTTTCAAGGCACCCCTCCACACTGCCAAAAAGCCAAATGGATTGAGGGAGGCAGAGGGCTTTGAAGAGAGGAGATGCCCAACAAACCGCTTATTTCCCCCTGACTCTTGTGCAGACTATTACTTTTACTTTATTGCATTTAAAATACTTTTTATTTTATTTTATTTAAATTTTTTGGTCTGACCTTTCTGAAGAATAGGCCAGTGAATCTGTGAATCTGAACTTTGGGAGTAGAGTATCAAGAAGACAAATTAACATGACAAAAGAAAGCCTCTGGTCAAGCCTCAGAGAGAGATAAAGTAACAAGTCTGCCTGGGGTGGTCTGGACTGAGTTTATTGTGCTGGCCCATCGAGAACACACATCGGCAGGAGATGGGGCAGAGGTTACTGAGTGGAATGGGAATAAGGAAGTACACAGTCTGACTAAGTAGGCATGAAATTTATTTCTTTATTTTAAACAAATTTTAATCATTTGATACAGATGTTGTGCTCTGACTCAAAGGCTTTTTAATTCTCCACTGCTTTGTTAGGAATCATGCCTATGGGTGGATGAGACGAGAGGTTTTTTAGGGACACTATCAAAGATTCCTTGTTAATCCAGACTTGAATTATACTTAGTACACAGCAAACAGATGATTGTTGAAGTACTTCAGGCTAAATAGAACAACATATCTGGAGCTGAGCTGAGCTGTTCTACATATGAGGGCATGAGACCTACTGCTGAGCAGGAAAAGAAAATCTTACTGCTCTTAAAAGAGTAGTCTGTTAAAATAAAACACCGACAATTGGTGCATGGGTAAGAACAAACCAAGGGCTGGTTGAGAGCTGACGTAATGCTGTTGGAGCGCTGTAATAACTCATTAATGGAGTCAAACTAACATGTGTGGGAGGCCAGTCTCAGTGGAAAGCTCATAAAATAGACGGGACTGTAAATGTGTGCTACTTTGTCAAAATATTTAAAAAGCAACGACCATTACAAATTCCATCTCAAACTAACAACAAAAGGACATTAAGGCAGGGCAGTGTATACTAATTATCTGAGAATAGTTTAAGATTGAGAGTAAGTTTTTTTTTATGCAGCGCGGATGCTTTTTTGGGGTTTGATGTTGAATATTTACAAATAAGGTCTGTACTTTTGTGAAGAGATTTTTTTTAGTCTGAGATTGAGACACTACTTAAAAGAGATATTGCAAATGAATAGCCAAGATACTGTCCAGTGCTACTTGCAAAACCAAAATAGTTCTCCCTTTGACTTAAGGTCCTTGAACGAGAAGTTGCTTTTTTTAAAGGAAGGGAAGTGAACTTTCGCCTGGAGGATTTGGCGCAGAACCTAACTTAGTTTTCAGAGCATAAAATAAGCAGAAACGTGCAATTATTTATATAGCCAAGTGCTACCCACTCATACCACATACACCATGTCACTTTCTTCTTTTTGCAAAAACGAAGTTTGCAGATATTTTCTTAACATTTGATCTTCCTCAACATACAGCATACTCTCAAACTCGCTGGCGATGGAATACATGGATCCAATCCTAAACCGCAAAGATCTCTGCAGCCGGAGTTGGATTTATTTCTGAACTTGCGTTTTCTAAACCAAAATCCCAAAACAACTGTGCAGGCCAGTTTCTTTGACCACATACCCATCTGAGGTTTCCAGGAATTGGGGACATGAGTATTTTCATCTCACATCTATCTCAGTGGGATCATTCTGGATATGGACAGCAACCAGTGGCGAAAAAAAAAATCCTTGTGTTCATACTTATGGAAAATTCTCTCTGAGAAACATTTCACTCAGCTGCACTTTTTTTACTTTGACTTTTTCAGAGAAGCCCTGAGCCATGCATAATTTTGCATGAATGGTAATGGGTGGATAATTTCCTGTTGAGCTAGGCCAGATTCTTTCTACTGCATAGAACACACAAAAAACCTCACTGGAACGCCAAGAGTTTTAGTTGGAATACTGATACTTGGAGATTTTGTTGTGCTTTCTTGTGTTATTTTTGTAAGCTCGGAAAACTCGGCAGTCATGAACTTGGGCAGACTATCTGGGCTGAAAGGCCTGGTCTCTCACTCCTCAGGGAGGCGTCGCTTTAAAGGTGATCTGACTCCAGACATGATCAGCCCGCCGATGGGAGACTTCCGCCACACTATGCATGTGGGCCGTGGGGGAGATGTATTTGGGGACACCTCCTTCCTCAGCAACCATGGTGGTGCAGGGAACAGCGGTGACGGAGACTCCATCACTGCATCAGAGAAGAGCGAGGGCTTTTTCTCTCGCACCCTTCGGCATGTCCGAAAGACTCCACATCGACCGCAGGAGGGTTCCAGAGACCTTTCTCCTCCACCTCCAACCATCTCCCCCATCATAAAGAATGCAATTTCCCTTCCTCGCTTAGATGTGGACTCACCCAATGGCTGCCCCGTGAAGGTGCTGTTTCCCAGCACACCCAAGCCACCTGAAGACAGCACTTACTCATATGGTAAGACCAATATAATACCACACCAAGGGCTGTTGAGAAACTCAGCCCAGTTTTTTTGGTAAAACATATTTGACACCTTCCACCTATTCACAATAACATAGGTACTAGCAATTGATTTATGATTTCAAAATATTTTTAGGTTGATCCTAATTCAACCAACCTTGGTGTAATACTTCATTCTTCAGACACTAACCAGTGCCCAGTTTTACAAAATAATTGTAAACTGGTTGAGCGTGTTCAATATGAACACGACCAGTATGACAATTTAACTATTTAACCCAAAACATTGCTTCCAAAGGCAGATTTTTGCCCTTTCAATGTTTCACTCAGCAATAATAGCTCTGATTATCAGCTATAAACTTGTTACAACGTAGCAAAGGTTCAGACACTCAGTGTCTGAATTCCAGTGTCTGTGATAGTCATACACACTTCAGCTACACCCCCCTGTCTGACCGAACTGGCCTTCATCAGACACAGAGAGCTTTGTGAATGCCTCTAGAGAAAGTCCGTGTGTTCTCTAATGTCCCAAAGGCCGTTTTTTAGTTACTATGTTATTACCACTCTCTCACTTTCAAGAGATGTTAATCTCATGGGGATTCTGCACACTCTCTAGTCATCACTCTCTAATTCTTCCAAAGAAATACCAGAAGTAGTGAAGAGATGGCAGTTTAACAAGACAGACTGAAGTAAAGCCATGTGTAGGAGCAAATTTACCAGACAGACGTAATGACTGCCATCGTCTATGTGTTGAGTTGTGGCAATTACTGAGCACTCAGCTGTTTTGCAGATAAATTTGAATCTATCTTAAGTAAACCGTTCCCAGTCTCAGATCTGAGTTAAGCCTGCCCTTTTGGTTTGTAGACAGATGTTCAAATATAACATACTTCAATGCGCATGAATCTTAGTGTTTATATGCTACAATCATAACATTACTATATTAAACACGAACAACTATACAGCATGGTGAATTTAAGTCCTCTAAACTGGTAGAAAGAGTGTTCAGTGTAATGTTTGCTCTACCATTTAATGATGATCTTTGTGCTGCAGGACGTTTGGGAAACTCAAAGCCCAGTGTGACATTGTAAATACCTGATCGACTTTTCCATTTTATGTTATTTTATTTATTTTATATTTTGTGTACAAATTGAGTAAGTCAATGGCTAGTTATGTTAACCAACTGCTGATTTTGTATTTCTTTAGCTATCTTGGTGAGTTTGAGATAAAATATTCGATTGTAGGAAATGTTTTAACCGCCTTTAGTCTTCACTGCCATCTTCTGGGTAAAGGAGAAATAAAATTCATATAGCCAAAAGTTTCTCTTTCACCTCCAGTCAACGTAGTAGCACATGATCGCTCATGCCAATTCCCACTTCTGTCTGCTTTTTCCACCTGTCTATAGGTGTAGAGTCTGGTTTTGTCACACTGCCCAGGCTGTCGCGCTCAGAGAGGCCTGTGCAGAGTGCAGCTCCTTCATCCTGCTATGCTGAGATACACCGTGGCTCTCTCACAGATTTGCCATTCACCCTCAGCGTCCCTGACTCACTCAGCCCCTCTGACTCCATGACCTCCTTTACCGTCGACCTCGGCCCTTCGCTCATGTCAGAAGTCTTTGCCATGTTTGATAGGCCCAGTGTCCGTATGGAAGCCAATCACAACTCTGAAGTGGAGCACAAACCTGAGCCCTGGACCAACGGGGACACTGAAATGACCCCGGACACCAGGACCTCATTGGTGGATTCACTTCTGAGAGAGGATTCAGAGGGGCGGAGTCGCCTTTATGGAGTAGAGTGGGGGTGTGGGGATGTGATGAATGGGAAATTCCTGAAACCCGTTATGGTAGGCGATCTTATGTGTTCTTCCACTGCCAAGGCGCATGGCATGGAGGCCAAAAGGTTCCAGGAGGCTGCAGATGTGCTGGCCCGACATTACGGCAGTGGAACGAACAGGAAAACTGACACGAGCATCACCCAAATGAGACAACCGTATGCTTACCCTGATGACGAGGAAGAGATCAAGGTCTAGACTGAAAGATGAACAACCTCATGCATTACATTTCTCTTCTTCCAAATGTAAAAGACGTTTATCACGAAACTGAAATTTGCAACAACAACAACAACAACAAAAAAGCAGTATTAACCAAGATTCTCTCTATGACTGAAATCTGTTGAAATAAGAGCAACACAGGACATTTTGACAAGTTGGAAAAAAAAATGCAGATGAATGATACTAGGTTCTTAAGAGGTGTGTCTATGGAAGGCTGTTATGTATCTCATGGATGCTGGAGTATGTTTTTCGCTTAGATGTGGATATGAAGTATGTACTGAGTGTTTGATTGTGACAATCAATGAACAAATTGACCTCACTGCTATTAGTTTCCTACGCAATATGAACATAACATGAGCAATATGAACATTAAACCAGGAGCAGACTCCATACAGCATGAATCCAGGCAAGGCAGCTTTCTGCCACAGAAACTCTATGTGAATAACACATCTCTTTGCCAGTGCATGAATAGTTACAGTTACAGTATAAAGGCTAAGCTATAATGCCACCAAAATGAACTGCTTCTGACTGGTATAGTATATATAATATTTACACCAGCACTCCCATTTGTATGTTCCAGAGGTTTACTACACATAATTCTCCATATAGACTCTGTGGCGCTAATTGGCCATGTTATACATAAGCCTTATTACAGACATATTTAATGTGGGAAACAGCAGTCATTATTATGAAATGCATAAACGTACTCATGCGTTTCAGTTTAATACACTAGGCTGTGATATATGGAAATATTGACAAGCCAAAAATGCATTTTAATAGTACTGAAATCGTTCAGTTCATTATTTAGTTTATTCAGCAATAAATATTTTTGCACTCACAAATATCCTAGGAATAAATAAAAAAAAAACACTCTTGGCAAGTTTTCTGATGATAAAAAACTTTATACAATATTTTGTGCGACACACTAAAGCTGTAGATTGTAACGGCTAAGATGACAAAAATTTGTATGAATTTGTTTAAGGAAAATATTTCGACAGAGGAGTTGACTTCTCAATCATGTGGTCTATATTGTATATATATATATATATATATATATATACGAATGTGTTCCTTCACACAGGAAATCTGCACATTACTAATGTACCCTTACAACAATACAAATAATATATCTAATAAAAAAACAAGGAGAACATCACAAAAACAAAAGTTACATCGCTATTTACATGTGTGATTATAATTGTCTTGCTGCTGTACTACAGATAAAAGTCCCAGCTTGCTGAGGAAATCATAACTGCATACGGCACTACTGTTAGCACACAAAGCTGAAACCAAAGGAAGTGAGATTTCTCTTTGTGTTATATTTGTACCTAGAGGAACCTACTGGGGAATGCCGATCTGTAGAGTAAGGTTTCACATGAGCTACAGAAAATGTGACAGTGCAAATAATAAGAGGAGCGAATTTAAAGACAAGAAAGCATGCTATGTACACCACATCATCAACTTAAGTTTCCAAACCATGGACGATAGTAAATCAGTGTGAAGGCGAATGCAAGTTGGGCTCACTGGGCTGAGGATTAGAGCTGCTTGGGCAGGGACTGGGGTGGAAGTGGAGGGGGCACATTGGGTCTCTTGCCCACAGCCTTTCTCTGAGGACCTCCTTCAGGTGGAGGAGCAGAAGGAACAGGAGGCGCTGGAGGAGCTTGGGATTTGGCTGCAGGCTGCGTCTGTGCCTCAGAGATTGCAGGCAAGGCCAGTGGAAAACTTCTTGGCAGAACTCCGACCTCACTCATGGGAACAACTGGGGTTTTGGGTTTGCCATAGCTTACAACAGAGTCTTTATTAAACGACCTGCTCTGAACAAACGACCTTCTTGCTGTAAGACATAAAGTAACAGATTGATATAAGATGAGTATTTTGAAAAATCTGTGCATGCCATTGAGGCTTAATGCAGAGGGTTTATTTTAATGAAAAACAGCATACGTTTAAAGGGAGTGCTGATCTTCAGTGTGGCCTCAGGAGCATTGGGAGGCTGCTCTAAGCCGTCCTCTGGAAAGCTGTTCGCCTTCAGCTGGGTTGTATTCTGAGGTTGAGGCTTTGCTTGAAGCAGAGACCGAGGTTGTGGTTGAGGACAAGTCTTGGGCTGATCCTCACCAAGAGCCACATTTGAACTAGAAGCCTGAGCAGGCGGCTGGCTGGCTGGAGCAGGACTGCTGTTCTCCCACACTGTTGCACCACGATTCATTGGACCAGTCTTAATATTTATTGCTGCACTGTAGTTTTCGGATGAAGATGGACCGGGTGGGAGATAAAAGGAGAATATATATATCGATTTAAAATACTTAAGCATGTATTGTATCTCAAACACTACAGGTGTCCATCCATCCATCCATCTTCTACCACTTATTCCTTCTTCACGGTCACGGGTAACCTGGAGCCTATCCCAGGAAGCATAGGGCACAAGGCGGGGTACACCC
>JAOUWY010000078.1:17845456-17857026 GCA_025728095.1 Prietella phreatophila | reverse complement strand
AAAGACAGGTGTTGTAAATGTATACGCTCCAAACTTTGATGATGTGGAATTTGCTAATAGACTGTTGAGCAATCTCCTTTTTTTAAATACTCACCTGTTGATTTTCGATGGAGATTTAAATTGTGTAATTGACCCAAACTTGGATCGGTCTAATCCCCGTACTCTGAATCAGTCTGCAGTGATGGAGTTACGGACACATCCCACTTAAATTTTTTGTGCCTGTTCTTGGGTTTTATAATTTTTATATAACCAGCGACGGTTATTGAGTAGCCATGATGAGCCGGGGGAGGGGGGGTACATAAAATTTTTTTCTTTTGTTTTTTTCTTCTCAAATATTTGGGAAAGGGAAGGGAGGAGAGAAAAGGTACATGAATCACAGGTAAATGAATCACATGAAAATGAATAAATAAATTCAAACTACTAAAAATTTCACCTAGCTTTGTAACTGTAACATTACACATTCATCTTAATTCATGTAATTAGTGGTTTGATTAGGGTTCGTTTTTATTTCGTAACTATTTGTACTTTTATGCAAACGGTATTTAGTTATCCCCCAAATAAAACTATTTAAGCTCATCAAAACGGTCAGTGATGACAGCAGAAGAGTAATTCCAGTAGAGTAATTCAAGAGAAAATGATGTCCACCCCATGGTATGTTTGTAAGAGCCACTCTGGCTGTGAGTGTGGTGTTGAACAGTGTGTCTTTGTGTGTGCAGTGAGGTCTGGAGCTGCAGGGAGACACACACACACACACACACACACTGAGCCACCTCGACATGGCACATTCCTCTGGTGCGGATCTTACCAGAGAATCCTTCAAATCTTGTACACAAGTGGTTATTTAAGATGAGATTAACTTCAGTCTTTAGGAGGCATCAGAAGACTCTGTGAGGAAGGTAGGTACCATTCAAGTTTTATTCTTTACATACAAAATTCTAAAAAGTGATAGACAAACAGACAGACAGGCAGTCGTATCATTGGAAGTTGGAAAAGTTTCTGATGAGTGTTTGTATATCTATATAGTATATTGGAATTACTGGTTGGAATCTAATAAACATTTTTTTTAAAGGACAGTTTTCTTTCATTGTAAATGTAACTGGAATTCAGTGGAAAGTGTATTTAATTGCTAGATAATGAAAATGGTAACGTGGGAATTGACCTATGATTCACTTAATCAAAAACAAAAACATATGTAAAGGAGGTGCCAATATCATTAGTATCAACAAAGTTAATGCAGAAATGTAATAGTGAACTGAAGTGACGCCACAGTGAATAAAACATGATAGGTTGTAGACTAGAACCAAAAATTATCAATTATGACAGGTTTTTGTTTTGTTTTGTCTGCTGTGTTGTACGTCTAGAGACCAAGATGTTTCTCCTTCCTACATGGGCCGTTATATTATTGTTTTTTCTCGGAATCCGGGAAGTGAGGCCGGGAAAGTGCCCTAAATTCTGCATGTGTGACAGCATTCGGCTTACAGTGGCTTGTGTCAAGAGGAATCTGACTGAGGTTCCACCCACCATTGATGAGGTACAATCAATATGGTTAACATACTTATTTAGGAGTTGAAAGTACATTACATCCAGGCATAATGGCAATAATAATCATATGGCGATTATTCAAGGCAGTTGTTAACGACTGTATATATTCATTTGTTCATTAAAGAAAGTTGTGATCATTTAGGTAGTATAAATGTTGTACTGAATCATTTAAACAAGTAAATCCCAACCGTTTAATTAAGCTCTTAGGACAAAAACGTATCACATCTCCATGATAATGTTAAGAACCTCATATATTGTGCTGTTCCCACAAAAACGTAGTGTTTCTCCACCTCCTAAAGCCCAATGTATCCCCACGCTATATTGTATAACGAAACAGCTAAAAACCATGTAACAAACCTTTCTATAATCTGTGTGTGGACTTCCCAGCTCACAGTTAAGTTGGACCTGAGAGGTAATGACATAAAGGAGCTTCCTACAGGAGCATTCAAACATACACCTTACCTCACCCACTTGTCTCTCCAACGCACTGGCATCCACAAAGTACGAGAAGGAGTTTTCCGCAGTCTCGGCCGCTTGCTCTTTCTCAACTTGGCCTACAATGACATCGATATTCTGTACCAAGTGAGACAACCACTGCTCGTTTACAAGGCCAAATCCATTTTGTTTGGAACACATTGTGTTTGAACTCTTACATTCTGTATATAGTTTATGTTAACATGAAGCTCTTTGCTCCTGTTCATCTTGATCACAGGAGTCATTTGATGGGCTCTCCTCCCTGAAGCAGCTCCTCATTGACCATAACAGAATAGAGGAGATCCAGCCTGGAGCGTTCTCGCAGCTGGGGTTTCTTAACCTCCTCTCCATCACTCACAACCAGCTGGTATACATACCGAATATGGCTTTTCAGGGCCTGCAGAACATTAAATGGTTACAGCTCAGTCATAATGCACTCAATTACGTTGACACTGAAGCTTTTGCTGGCCTCTTCACGCTAACCCGTCTCAGTCTTGATAACAACGAGCTGCAGTTTTTCCCCACTGAGACCATGACAAGGTGAGCGTGATACAATTTTGTGTGCTCTTGAAAGCTGTCATTCTATATTTTCTTTGAAAAAATGTCAATGGAAGAAGAGTGTCAGCCTGAGAGAGCTGAGAGAAAACGTTTTCTCATGTTTTTTTTCTCCATAGACTCCCTGAGGTGACACGCCTAGACTTGAGTTACAATCCCATGACCTATCTTGGAGAGGACGTAGTGTCTATGGCAAAGCTTACACACCTCTTTTTGGATCACAACTCTCTGCAGGATTTTTCTAGTGCAGCTGTTTTGCTCTCACCCAAGCTCACACACCTTGACCTCAGTCATAACCAGCTGCGTGTCTTGCAGCCTTTGGCCCTTGGCTCCCCTAAGCTGACTCGTCTCAACCTGACAGGCAACCCAATCTACTGCAGCTGCTACCTGCGTCCACTGAGAGAGTGGGCAATGCAAGAGCGGGTACGTCTTGGAGGAACTTGTAGTACTCCACCCCACCTATCTGATGAGAACCTTGATGCAGTGGAACCTGCTGATTTACGCTGCCAGAGTCAGGAGGCCATGCTGAAAGCTGAGCTGGAGGAACAGCGCAGACTTCCACCCCTACCGACAACCACGCCTGGTGACAAGGTCAAATGCCCAGACAGCTGCATTTGTGAAGTAAGTAAGTTTCATGATTGTACAATGAAGATTTTTTTCATGTTAGGTATTAATTATTGTCTCTGTTTTTACATTTAACCCTAGACTGAAAACCATCACGTATCCTGTGAGAAGCAGGGCCATACCAAAGTACCACGAGGCTTCTCTCCAGACACTCACTTACTGGACTTACGTGACAATCACTTCCATTATATTGCTTCCAAAAGTTTCCCAGGCCTGCCAGAGGTGGTTTCCCTTCATCTGCAGCGCTGTAAAATCCATGAAGTGGAAGACGGGGCTTTCAGTGGTATGAAAGGTCTGGTCTACCTCTATCTTTCAGAGAATGACCTCACGTCACTGAGTCCAGATGTCTTCAAGGGTCTGCCCCAGCTCACCTACCTTCATTTAGAGAAGAACCGATTCAAACAGTTTCCCAAAGGAGCTTTTACCCTGCTGCCTGGCTTGTTGGCTGTACACTTGGAGAACAATTTCATCACTAAGCTTGAGACAGAAATACTGACAGGTGCTGAGAAACTGAGGAGTCTTTTTCTCAACATGAATGATATTACCAACATCGCTCCCAGGGCCTTTGACCCAGCATCTGACCTTGCTAAATTGCACTTAGATAACAACAAACTCAAGGAAGTGCCAACAAATGCCTTTCCAAAAACAAGTAGCTTGACAGAGCTTTATTTGTCCTACAATCCTATTCGCTGGATTGGGGCCAAAGCTTTTCTTCCCATTGCAACCTCTCTGAAGCATCTTTATCTCAATAACATGAGTTTAGAAAAGGTGAGTTCACATATTAAAGTTTAGAAAAGGTACACAGTTCACATATTAAAATGCAAGCTGGTTGTAAAGTGGTGCTTGAAAGTTTGGAGTTGAACCCTTTAAAATGTTCTACATATCTGCATAAATATGACTTAAAACACCATCAAATTTTCACAGTTCTAAAAGTAGACAACGATAACACAGTTATGCAAATGAAACAAAAACATTAGACTTGGTCATTTATATGAGGATCCAAGATTACATATCTATGAGTGGAAAACATATGTGAACCTCTAGGATTAGTAGTTTAATTTGAAGATGAAATTAGAGTCAGGTGTTTTCAATCAATGGGATGACAATCAAGTGTGAGTGAGTGTCAGGTTTCATTGAAAGAGCAGAGAGCTATCAAAGTATGGTCTACACAACACGTTTGTGGCCGTGTATCATGGCACGAACAAAGTAGATTTCTGAGGACCTCAGAAAAAGTGTTGGTGATGCTCATCAGGCTGGAAAACTTTACAAAACTATCTCTAGAGAGTTTGGATTCCACCAATCCACAGTCAGACAGATTGGGTACAAATGGAGGAAATTTAAGACCGTTATTACCCTCCACTGGAGTGGTCGACCAACAAAGAACACTACAAGAGCAAGATGTGTTATACTCCACGAGGTCACAAAAGAACCCAAGGTAACTTGTAGATGGCACACTTCTATATCGCTTTACACTGTGTCTCATTTACCCATGGTAGCAGAGCTGCCATGCAAGGCACTAACTTGCCATCGGGAGCAGTTTTGGGTTCAGTGTCTTGCCCAAGGACAATGTGGAGTCACCTGGGCCGCCAACCCTACGATTAGTGGACAACCCGCTCTACCACCAGCGCCACAGACGCTTTAGTTGTAAGCAACTAAAGGACTCTCTCACATTGACTAATGTTAATGCTCGCCAGTCCACAACCATGAGAACACTGAACAACAATGGTGTGTATGGCAGGGCTGCAAGGAGAAAACTTACAACATGGGAGTCTTGCAAACTGCTCTCCTAAAAGAACATTGCTACCCCTCTGTTTTCTAAAGATCACATAGACAGGGCAGAAGGCTTGTTTTATGGATTTATGAGACCAAAATAGAATTTTTGGTTTAAATGAGAAGTGCTATGTTTGGAGAAAGGAAAACACTGCATTCTAGCATAAAAAACTTATCTCATCTGTGAAACATAGTGGTGGTAGTCTTGTTCTTTGGGCCTGTTTTGCTGCATCTGGTCAAGGATGGCTTGCCATCATTAATGGAACAGTGAATTCTGAATTATACCACTGGGGCGGCTGTGGCGTAGATGGTAGAGCGGGTTGTCCACTGATGGTAGGGTTGGCTGTTCGATTCCCGCCCCGTATAACTCCACATGCCAAAGTGTCCTTGGGCAAGACATTGAACCCAAGTTGCTACCGATGGCAAGTTAGCACCTTGTATGGCAGTTCTAATACCACTGGCGTGAGAGTATGGGTGAATGAGACACAGTGTAAAGTGCTTTGGATAAAACCATTTACCAGAGATTCTAAAGGAAAATGTCAGGATATCTGTCCATGAATTGAATCTCATTAGAAAGTGGGTCATGCAACAAGAACATGCATCATTCTACCAAAGTATGGTTAAAGAAGAATAAAGTTAATGTTTTGGGAATGTCAAAGTGCTGACAAATGTTGTGGAAGGACCTGAAAAAGCAGTTCATGTGAGGAAACCCACCACCATCCCAGAGTTGAAGCTGTTCTGTACTGAGGAATGGGTTCAAATTCCTTCAATGCGCAGGACCAGTTACCAGAAACATTTGATTATTGCTGCACAAGTGGGTCACACCAGATCCTGAAAGCAAAAGTTCACACTCACATATATAATATTTGATCATTTTCCTCAATAAATAAATGACCAAATATAATATTTTGTCTCATTTGTTTAATTTGGCTCTCCTTATCTACATTTAGGACTTGTGTGAAAATATGTTTTAGGTCATATTTATGCAGAAATGTATACCCAAACTTTCAAGCACCACTCTATGCACTCTTTTTCATAGGGTTAGAACAAACTATGATCTCATAGTATAGTTTAATTATCATATTACCTAAACACTACACAAAAACAATATTGACTAAAAACATTTGCAAACGTTCATCTGCTCGTAATTTCACATTGTATATGATTACCTGTACATTCCTATTATGATACCAGAAACGTTGTTTGTTTCATTTACTTTCCATGTACAGATGTCCAAGGATTCACTTGCTGGCCTTGGGTCTGGACTACAGAGTCTTTTATTAGAGGGCAATCAGCTTGAGGATGTGCCAGACTTTAGTCCACTTACAGGGCTTCAGGCCATTAATCTGGCAGAGAATCCACTGCTGTGTGACTGCCCACTCCTACCTTTGCGCAAGTAAGATTGCTTCCTGTTCTCCTTAGCTCACTGCATTAACATTACCTAACATTATGGTATGTAAAATCCATTGGTGGGGGAGCAATATGTGATCCTGGCACCAAATCATTTGAATTTGGTTAAACTGGTGTTTCCTCTGCAAAAGGTTCTTATGATACTTTTCAACACACTAGTGTGAAAAATACAAATCAACCAGAAGGTTGCCAGTGTTTAGGCTCTTACGTACGGTCCCCTTCAAAAGTATTGGAACAGCATGGACAAATAATTTATACCTTGACACAAGTTTGAGATCAAAATATGAAATGATGGATCGGAGTGTCAGGTTTCATTTCCTGATATTTACATCTAGACGTGTTAAACGATTTAGAACACAGCATCTTTTGTTTGAACCAACCCATTTATCAAAATGATCAAAAATGTTGGAGCACATGCCTGACAAGTGTTGGCAAGGGTAGATAACCCTAATCCTAGGTTAGATTGTTTGTTTAAATAAAGAATAGTTCTGAATGTCTACTCCCTGTGCTGGGTTTCACCTGTGAAGACTGCATTTGTTGTTAGAAAGTATAAAGAGACATGAAGAGAGTTGTCTATGTGAAAAAAGCAAGCCATTTAGATGAGAGATTGCACAGGCACTGGACATAGCCAATACAACAATTTGGAATATCCAGATTAAGAAGGCAACCACTGGTATACTAACTACTACACATTGAACAGGCCAGCCACGGAAAACAACAGCAGTTGATGCAACGTGAGAGCTGTGAAGGAAAACCCCAAAACAACAGTAACAGTGAGAGAAAGGTTATAAAGTATGGAGGAAGAAAAATAAAATCTGCTCATGATACGAAACATATGAGCTCATCAGTCAAGCATGGTGGAGGTAGTGTCATGGCTTGGGCTTGCATGGCCGCATCTGGAACAGGCTCTTTATCTTTATTGATGATGTAACTCGTGATGGTAGTATCAGAATGGATTCGGAAGTTCACGGGAACATTCTCTCTGGCAATTTACAGAGCAGTGCATCCAATCTGACTGGGAGGGGGAACCCCCCCAAAAAAAACAAAAAAAAACAAACCCAACAACAACAACTGAAAGAAGCTGCATTACAAGCCTGGAAAAAACATCAGTTTGATTTAGTTATTGCAAGCAAGAAATATGCAACCAAATATTAAGTGTTATTTATTTTATTGTAATAGCTGTTAGTATACAAGTATACAAACTGTTAGGTCACCAAACAAAATGGGGTGGTCTGCCAACAAAGGTGCCATGTTCCAAGTGGTTTAACACATCTAGATGTGAACATCAGAAAATGAAATTCTGATTTATCGCCTCATTCATCTTTTGGTTTCAAACCCAAATGTATTCAAAAACAACTGAATTGGCCTTGCTATTACAATACAGTGGGTACTGTAGAGCAGTATATGTGATTTAAGGCAGTGTGTACATACATTCTGTTATCTGTATGTTTAATCATTAGCATTTTATAATGTTGGTAGTGTATTTATATGTGCATGCACAGCATTTTTTATTTAAGAAAACCTTTTCTGCAGGTGGCTAGAGAGAGTCAACCTGAAGTCAAGGGCCAAATGTGGTTACCCACCCGAGCTCAAAGGCCAAAGGGTCAAGGACATTCATGTTTTTAAGAGCTGTCCAGGACAGGGGCCTCCTCTTTCCCCAAATCAGAAGATCTCCAAAGCACCAAAGAGCACAAAATCTAAACCAGCCCATGCCAAAACGACTAAGCCCAAACCACGCAAGAATGCAAAATCTCACTTAGTGCAGACGTCTGGTGCTAAGAACCCATCGTCAATGTGATCACAAAACATTTAAAGAGCATTGATATTTATGGCATTTCCAAATAAGGTATTCAACAATGTTTTACTTTATTTCACAACAAACACATATCTTTAAAAGTTGCCTAGTAGTAAATGTTGTCCGTCAGAACTTACACTCAGAAGTTGTTAACACAGTTTAGCACTCAGTGATATCGCTCTAGTCTTATTTCAGTATAATCGGTTTATGCCTTGTAAAGCCAAGCCTCTGTTTTCATGTGTCTTATTAATTCCTGTTCATTCATCATAGTTATGTTTGGATGAAATGAGTGTATTGGTATTAACGTACTGACACAGAAGATAAGCTTCAGTAATCTGTGAGAAGAAAAAGGTTCAAAAACAAAACAAGAAATAATACACAAATAACAGAATCCACCAAGTATTTGCTCTTCCCCCCCCATCAGGATTGTATCAGCCGAGGTGCTTTTTGATGCTGAAAGAGAGAGCGGTGCTCATTTAATGTCCATCAGTACACAGCTGATTTGATGTAATCTGTGCACCTGGTTACCCTGGAGTGATTCACTGTGGAATTTCTTCTTTCAGTAAAGAAGGTGGAGGTGTGTGGTATCCAGTGCTTTCATTGCCTTCAACGTCATTGGTGATGGGGGTCTCCATCTCCATGTCCTCCACTTTCACTTTAAAGGAAATAACTGCATACGAAATATGCATCCCCGTGAACGATTATTACACTCATATAAACAAGGGAAGCCTATTTAGAACACAAGCAAGACTTACTCTCGTCCTCAAGCTCGGTCTTTAGAGTTACGATCGACATGTTCACAGGCTGCACGGGTGTGTCTGCGGGCAGAGTTGGGAGCTCTTGGGGCTGAGTAGGTACAGGCTGATCGTCTGACCGGAGATGTCCATCTTGCTGAGGAGCTGAGGTTTTGGATGCGTCATCACTTGTTCTTTTCTTTACATATTTTCTCTCTAAAGTTCACAGAAAGGTCCATTTGTTTTAATAAACAAACAAACAAACAAAAACAGAGTGTCCAATTGAAAAATGATACAATTCACAATTCTTTGAAGAAATAATGTGTAGGAACTTCAATTATATGAAACACATTTAGAGCAAAATGATCAATGTTGCCAAGAAGAAGAAGAAAAAGAGACCAGGAACATGACTGGGAACAGAAAAATACCTACTCTTTTTAGCCACTGATTTTTTGCTTGTACGTTCCTGAGGTTCTGTATAAAAAAAAAAAAAAAAAAAAAAAAAAAAAATAAGAAAAGACTCATTTTAACTTCAATACGTTTTATTTATTCATTTTTCTTATAAAACAGATACTTTGAGTTAAATATACATGCAATTTCACCAATTTGGGTTCACCAATTTGATTGGACAAGAGTGGTGGTATTTAGTATAACAGCACTGGGACATTTCTTGGTTTGTGTCGCTTGTCTGTATTCGCACTACAGGCTGTCAAGTCGGTCTGTGCACGGAATGACAGGGCATCGGGGAATATTTTCGTTGACAAATCAAAAATAAATATAATATTTGGCCATCCATATTGTGTCTGGAATGTCAGTAACCTGATATTAATTTCTTCCTTATAGAATACCACACTGGCACTCATGCTGTTGCACAGGGTGTCAGCACGGCTGTGAGTCGGCTGTAGACACGAGGCTGCGGGTAATCACGGCTGTGCTGATGTTCTGGTAATCTCATCCGTGATGATATTTAGAATAACAGCACTCTTGCTCATGTGATGCTGCTTAATTATTGTATGTAGCACAAAATGTAGCATTGGACTTGGTACGAGGGTTAGAAGGCTATTGGTGAGGCAAGCCTGTAAACTTTACTCTCCAATAATAACTCGTATACTACTGGGGTCTATGTTGAAATACAAAAATAAAGACGTTTGTCATCATGGGGATATGGGTTCCGTCTACCTGGGCCAATAGGGGGCTGAAGCTGATATCCAGCAAGTTCACACCAGCCCACAGGGTAGATATCAGGGGATTCACAGTCCACCCACTGATCAAACTCTGACTCCCAACCGTCAAAGTGCAGCAAGAGCAGGCGACCCACACAGCGCTGCACAGTGGCCACACACACCAACCGAGGCTCCATTAGGTCCACTGCCTCCAGCTTCATGCCTGGGGCAAAGCCATGCTCTACAGCATCCTGGAGGAGAGAGAGGTGTTCGCACTTAGCTACATTCGTACACACAAATGAGTGACCAATGAAATGTGAGGGGAGAATATTTTACTGTGTTAAATAGTCTGCGTGGAGCAGCCTCTGCTCCCATTTCTTCCAAATATTTGGCCCATGTGAAGGTTGCCTGATCATATCCTAATGGAAAAGAAAAAAAAAAAAAACATTCAATTGATCTTAATACAATTTACAGGGAGATGTGCAGTCTGAGAATTTTAGATTAGAAAAGCTCATACCAGGGGGTAGAGTGAGGGGTATGGCATTGCTTTGGCAATATCCTGTGGGTAAGATGGCATGCGAGCTAACATGGTAGCAAAACCAATCTGAGCCATCGCCTATCTCCACACCATCAATACCAACCATGAGATAGCCATCGAAGAGCACCTGATGGACCGGAAAATGTATTCCAATCAGAGATTACAGACAATGTAATAGAATTCACTCCACCGAAAGAGTACCACTAAAAGGTCTCATTTACCAACAAACATAATTTCTAAAGACCATGTAAAACAAATTTTGTGCAATTTCACCCATCAAGCATTTCACGCATCTGCGAAATCCTGTATGGACTCTTTAGGAATGTTCTGCTGTCCACTAAACACAACAAATTACTAATCAAGACTCAGCATGTGAAGTGCAATATAAATATGGAAAGTCATTTCAGGCAAATCAGTACATGCTCGAGACATGAGGGAGGTTTGAGAGTTGGTATTTGAGAATTGCTATAATTCAATTCAGTAAGGTCACAAAAATACCAATGTGTTATAATAGCAGCCTTCGCAGACTAACCAGAACATCACTGCTGTACCTTTCGAACGGAAGCTACGCAGATGTTCCCCAGGTTCAGAGGATCTATGGCCTCCAGTTTCATGCCTTCCTTGAAAAACCCTCCTTCCATGTAAACAGTCCTTAACTAAAATTCATTGAAAAAAAAAATAGTTTAGTAATGAAGATTTCTAAGCAATTTCGTAAAGATTGACAGAATATCCATAAACAGAATGAAAAAGTGGATATGAATATGAGGCAGACACTGACCTTTTTGAACTGACTTGGCACACTATCACACAAAACCTTACGGAATGCCGGATGACTGCTCATATCAACAGACTTATCTGTGAAGAAAGCATACAGAGCCTCAGATTTAAAAAAAACATGGCTCTCCATCCATCCTCTACCACTTACTCCTTCTTCAGGGTCACGGGGAACCTGGACCTATTCCAGA
>JAOUWY010000078.1:17819976-17831585 GCA_025728095.1 Prietella phreatophila | reverse complement strand
TGCTCCCTGGGATAGGCTCCAGGTTCCCCGCGACCCTGAAAAAGGACTAAGCGGTAGAAGATGGATGGATGGATGGATGGATGAAGATATTTTCTTGATTTACAGACAACCAACAAATTGACCAGAGCGCCATGTTATCAAAAAAATTATTATTATTATTATTTAAATGGATACATTTTTAAATACAAACAAAAACATACCAACAATAACAATTCAAAAATACAACAGTAACATCGCATCGCTGTTTGAATCCCACAATTCGGTAAAGTGCAGCTTGTATCAGCGTCGCGCGCCGTCTGTCCGACGTGTCGAAACGCTGGCGTCTAAAGCAGAAACACGAGCAGAACGGGGAAACGGGTGTGTGGCGTGTTTACGACTGGGTCAGGGGGGTGACTGACTACGTGAGTCTTTTGATGGTCTGAGGCCGACTCCCCCTTCTCTTCCTCCTCTTCCTCCTCCTCCTCCTCCTCCGAGAACAAAAATCGCGCTGGGGAGGGGGTCGATCCGCGGAAGCCGAAACAGAGACGCGAACCCAGGAAAGAGGAGTATTTTCTACACGGGACTTTCCCCTCCTTCGTCCCTAAAAAGGAGGGGGAAAAGTCGAATTTTGAAGGCGACAAAAAAAAGAAAAAGAACAAAATAAGACGAGGCTTGCTACTAGGCGACAACGCCTATTTTTTTTTTTTTTTTTTTGGTGGATATATATATTTTTTTAATTCGTAAAAATATGGCTGAGAACGTTCTGGAGTCTGGCCCGCCTTCAGCCAAGAGGCCTAAACTATCTTCTCCGGCACTTTCTGCCTCCGCCAGCGATGGGAACGGTAAACATGCGTTATTATTTGATTTCGCAGATCAGTAAAGACGGAATTATTCACGATCTTTACCCCTTCTGCCGCCTGTTTTTGACCCGTGTGTGACTTGTCATGTTGGGAAGAAGCGTGTGATGGTTCTCTCTCGGTCTCTCTCTGCGTGTGTGTGTGTGTGTGAGAGAGAGTGTTTGCCGTAGCTAGCAAACGCAGCTAGTTTTCGAGCTTAACGACGTACGGGACCAGCTTAGCGTTAGCCTAGCTTGTCAGTCCAGGTTTATGAATTGTGCTCGTTGGGTGCTAAGGCGGCTAACTTGTTAGTGCGTGCGTGAGTGAGTGAGCGAGCGAGCAACAACATTAGCTTGCAGCTTGGCTCGTTGGGGAGTGCTGATCACAACATTGGAGTCCGATGCCAAAGATGTAGTTTGGTGGCTAATGGGTTTATTATTAAAACTAAACACCAAGCAGCGGGTGTGATGGTCTCATCTCGAGGAGAACACTTCAGCCAGCTGCAGTCAAACCCCCCTCCCGCTCCGTTCCCAGTGACTCGAACTACCTTCCCTTAGTCAGTGAGAACACTCCGTTCGGCTGTAGGCTGTGTTCACAGGTCATCGGACCTGATTGAGGACGTTGCGTGATTAGTCCGGAGCGTTGCCCGGTTAGTGTTGTGAAGTTCATCGAAGCTCGTCTCTTGCTGGCTAACAATCGAGCAAGACCGACCCCCGTTAGCCTGGTTAGCTAACGCTGGCTAGTTTGTTTTCCCAAACAACGTAAACAACGATAACTTCGAGCCATGAAGTGAAACCGGTTTGAAGACGCAGCTCGCAGTTTAGGATCCCAGTACTTTTGTTGAACCAAACAACCTCTGGGGATTGTCTTCTGGTGTTTAGTTGAGTTTTGCGATGTAGGGGTGTGATTTAAGTTGGTCAGCTAGCTGGTGTGAACACGGTGTGTGGCTGGAAATGCCGCAGCTCCAGGCCCAGTTGTTAGAGCTCCGACTCGCTCTGGCATTGTTAGCTAGGTGGCTAACTTGCTTTGGCGTCGCCTTGGGAGACGCGACAGACTTCGGTTTATTACCACGTTAAGTGGAAAATACACACATTTGGCGACTATTAATAATGTTTGACACACACCGATATGAGTCACACTGGCTGTGATCCCAGTTAGACTGACCAGTGAGGCCAGTCCAGCTAGCTAGTGGTTACAAATACGCGGTTGTGTTGGGTCACTTTCTTCTTCTCTCGCTCTCTCGCTCTCATTTTCTCTTTCTCTCATTCTTTCTCTCTCTCTATTTTCATTCTCTCATTTTCTCTCTCATTCTCTCACTCTCTCATTCTCTCTATTTTCTTTCTCATTCTCTCCTCTCTCTCTTTCTTTCTCTATTTTTTCTCTTTCTCTCTCATACTCGTGCTATTTTCTTTCTCTCATTCTCTCTCTATTTTCTTTCTCTCTCATTTTCTCTCTCTCTGTCTCTCTCTCTCTCTCTCTCTCTCTCTCGGTCATGCAAAAATGTCAATATATCTGAGCAGGAAGAACAAAGTGGCACAGAACACAGACTGCGATGCCAAGAAAGTCCTATCCAGACTGATCAGATCTCGAATTCTGATAGATTTGAACTTTTACAGAAATATGGGGGACTTGGAGATGTTTGAGGCGGTGTGGTGTCGTGAGGACGCTCTGTGTTCTGTGGTGGAGGGAGAACTTTATTTTACACCAACATTAGGCTGAAGATGTTCTTAACGACTAGCCTTTTGTTGCGCTGACTTATTTTATTTAACTCATTTATTACCCAATATATTTATGGTCTTTTTTCCTAATGCTCTTTAAATATTTATTTATTTATTGACTCACATCTGACTTATGTGTATAATGTGACGATTTGTTAAAGGATTGTTAAAGGTAAAAAACCAAAAAAAAAAAGTGTCTCTGTATTCTCTCTCTCTCTCTCTCTCTCTCTCTCTCTCTTTTTTCCCCATCTGTTTCTATTTTTCAGCCCTAACTCTACTAATGGACCTGTGAACTTAAGAGGGGGCACAAAATTTTACGAAATTGCATACACACCGGTTGTTTGGGGGTTGGTGGGAACTGAAACGTAAATATGTTGTTTAGGCTTAAGTTTAGATCTTGCTCACGAAGTGGTTACAACGTTGCATCCTAATGTGGCAGCTGCTGACCTCATTCAGGTGTTTTCCCTGTAACTTTGTATATTCTGCACCTCCTTATGAGGTGGGATTTCTTAATAGTATTTTTGTACCTCGGAAACATTTCAAGGACGCCGTGAATGTGCAACTAAAACCCACGCAGAGCCTGTATTTCTGATCGAATTGTCTGCCGCTGTCAAAACCCCCTCTGACGTGATCTTGTCTGTTTTTTTGATTCTTGTTAATGTGCAGAAGACATGAAGACTGACTGGAGATGCGTTAAACCAGTAGCACATGTAAACATGAATAACCAATCATGTTCGCTCTCCAAACACGACTGCATTTTTAGAAATAAAGTCAGTGTGGTGGTGGTGTCATTGAGCAGTTAAGGTAGTTTAAGGTAGTTTTGCAGGAGGTAGGTAATTCGCAGCAGAAAAAGACTTTGAGAACCCCTCATGATAAAATGCAGAACTGGCTAAAATATCTTGGTTATTCTTTTGAATGGTCCATTACTGGTTAAATGTGACCTTTTTAGTAAATCACAGTGGTGTTGAATTCTCAAATTGGGTTGATGAGTAGACTGTAAGAATCTTTTTCCTCTTAGCAGTATGTCTGTGGTTATGTGCCTCCGTCTTCATGCTTTGACCTTGTGACAATAACGGTAACAATTGTGTTCATCTCTCTCTCTGTCTCTTTTGTAGATTTTAGCTCACTCTTTGAGCTAGAGCATGACTTGCCAGACGAGCTCATCAGCTCCTCTGGGCTAGCTGTGGCGAATGGAGGGGACCTAGGGCAGCTCCACACCAGTCTAGGTGGAGGCGGTGTAGCAATCGGTGGGCTTGGAGGGGTTGGCGCTGCTGGCCAAGATGCAGCTGCCAAGCACAAACAACTCTCTGAGCTGCTCCGATCGGGGGCACCGCCTATGGCAGCGCAACAGCAGCAAGGAGGCAGTCCAGGTGGGGCATCTATGGGGCTTATGGTGAGCATGAAGGCATCTCCAGGACCCCAGAACATGATGACTCAGGGGCAGCAGCACCTCTTCCCTTAGCAGGCCAACCTACTTCAACAGCAGCAGATGGCAGGAATGATGGGTGGCATAAACAGAACTATGCTTGTACCTCAGAAAGGTAGTGGTCAGCAGCAGTCAGGGGCCCCTACACCTCAGCAGCAAGGCATGATTGTGGGACAGATGATGAATGGCACACCTAGAATGGGCTACCCCAATCCAGGCATGGGCAGTAACAGTAACCTGCTGGCTGAGACCCTACAGCAGCAGGCAGCAGGAGGCCAAAGTGGACTAAGAGCACCGCAGCCTGGAGCATTAAACAAGGTACGGTACTCCTCGAGTTACAACAGTACTGTTTACCTTTTCAAGCAGTCTTTTTTACTGTTTGTTGTAGTTTCCACCCACTTTTTTTTTCGTTTTTGTTTCACTTCACGACCTTGTTGCATTTGGTGGTGTGTTTTGTGACAAGTTTCTTTACTGCAGTGTGTGACATGCATACTATGTATGTCACACACACAAGTAAAAGCAGAGCAACCTGTTTGTACACACTGGTGAATGCTGAGTGTATATATATTTAATAATTATATGCTACAGTAACTTTCTGGAACGACATTTACCTTTTTTGGTGTGGACCTCGTTTGGTACTTAATTTCCTGAACCAAATTTCTTGACAGTTTTGTTGTATTAATTGTACAAGATGCAATGTATAAAGTATGACTAAGTGTAGGGGAGGTGTGTGATGTATGAAATGTTGTCGCTGCTGGGTGTGCACAAGCCGATTGAAATGTTGCGGCAAACCACTGTGCACTTCCAGGTTTTATTGCATCAAAATCCATTGATATTTAGATTTTATTCTAATAGAATGAATCCCGTCTAAGTTATTGACATCTCCTAAATATTTGTCTGGCTCTCTAGCTATTGAGCGATGTTAAGGCAAATGTATTCTTTAAGCTACGGTTGTGTAAATTTTAATAACTTATTAAAATGATCATCCTCATCTCTCTTACCTCCTTTCTTTTATATTCTTATGTTTCCATTCTTTCCCATGTGGCTCCAGATGGGGATGATGGGGGGTGCAGGCACCTATGGAGGCCCCTATAATCCAAATGCAGGTCAGAGTCTGAGTGGTGGAGGGCTTGCACCACAGCTCATGAACAAACCAGGTTTAACCAACAGCTTGGCCCAGTTCAACATGGACAAGAAACCCCAGCCTATGTCAATGCCGTCCATGGTGAGTAGATAGAGTTCATGAAGTTTAAATGGCTTCCACTGATTTTATTTCATAATCAAGGAGTTATATTTCATTTATCTCGCCTTCCATATAAATCTTACATGATCTAGGAAAACTGACCTCATATCTTCTACTGGGCGCATAACTGGCCTTGTTCTTTGTTATAATAAAAATTTTAATTAAACATCAATGCATAAGAATGTGACCGATGGTGTCTTTGCATCTGTCTTTCAACATTTGGACATGTGCACAACACTTTAATAGGTACATTAAAAGATGCACATCTCCAAGCATATTTCTGTCTCCCTCTCCCAGGCTTCCCAGCAGTCAACAGCTGGTGGTGCTGGAGGGGTAGCAGGGATTGTACCTAATGCCCAGGGAGGGCTTGGTCCATCATCCGCTGCATCAGTAGGAGCAGGAGTTCCTCCAACAGCTGACCCAGAAAAGCGCAAACTCATACAACAGCAGCTGGTTCTCCTGCTCCATGCCCACAAATGCCAGCGGCGGGAGCAGGCTAATGGGGAGATACGCCAGTGCAACCTGCCCCACTGCCGCACTATGAAGAACGTCCTCAACCACATGACGCACTGCCAGGCTGGCAAATCCTGCCAGGGTAGGTTGAACGAGGGCTGCTCGTGAATTTAGAGTGTGTATGTGTAATTTGTATGTACAAAGTAGGTTTGTGGAATATTGATTTTTATTTCCCCAATTTAAGTGCCCAGAACATATAGCTTAAAGAAGATCAAATAACAAGCATTTCCAATTTCCAAAAATACATACATTTTAGGTTTATAAAGAGAGATGGAGTATTAATATGATCAGTTATGCAATCAGAACCTTTGGCTGGCAGTGGTAAATAAAATTCAGCTGGATTGATTACATATGATTATGATATGATGGATTCTGTTGTAAACGGTAAAAAAACAACAACAGTACATTTAAAATATAATCCGTTATAGTTGTCCCTTAATTACCACCATTAACATTATTCGTTAATTACTTATTTCTGACACTTTTATATAGGCCTATTTTAATCTTTTGAGCTCAGTTTTCATTTATTTATTCGTTTTTATTTATTTATTTATTAGAATTTCTTTTGGTGCTCCTTAGGTGAACCGTGAGTGCAATTCCTGTTACATTTAGTTAAGTGGTGTTAAATATATACTTGTCTAATTGATGCGTTTAACTTGACAGAAAGCAAGTGTATTCTTACAAGTTCAGTAGTAAACATGTGAGTTTAGAGGACTGTTAGATTTCACCCTCAAAGGAATCTACTGTGTACCCCTTTTCGATCTCCATCATGCCTTCTAGCCTGTTTTACCATTAACTTTTAGTTACTTTTAGTTCTGTGCTACTGTGAGCTAGAAAGTGTGGTTTGCTGCAGAATCAGGCGCGCCTGGAGAGTCCGGAGTGAACATGCACACTGACGGATATGAGCGTTCACAGAGACTTCCCGATTTATTCCTTCAAAACAGGAGTATTTATACACATTGATAACAGCACTGCGTGGATGGTTTCTACTGGTCCAAGTGTCAGACAGATTTAGACAAAACACAACGCACGTAGTCATGATATAAAATAAGTCCCATGTCATGTTGACACGGAAGTACATAATAATTCAATCAAGGATAGCAGTTGATCAGCTTATTCAAAGAGGTAACTATATGATTACATTTATCATATTTGAGAGCAGTTCATAGTATAAAAGGGTACATAATATAAAATGATAAAAAAGAATTTCCTTTCAGGGACGGTGGTAGAGATTCCAGATGGTGTTGGTTAATATCAGAGTGTTCAAAAAAACTACACAAAGCACTCCTATCGTATGAGGGAGAAAATTATTGCTCTTTTAGTATATTTTTGAGTGATAACATGTATGGCTCTGGTAATTTAATCAGAGTAAACTGGATATTCTGGCAGTGTAATATCGTGTTGGGACATTAAAATTGTTATTGCACAAGCATAGCACACAGTAAATCTTACTAATGCAAGAACTCTTGTCAATAATCCAATCAACATGTTTACAAGCACTTCAGTTATCTGATAAAGGGAAATGAGTCATTCAGTCTTATTTTCTTTATATTAGTGGCACTGGTTGCCCAGAGATGGGAAGAGCAGCCAGAACATCATGCAAAGTCAAAGTAGTGCACTTTAATGAAATAACTAAAGTGAAATGACTGGGTTATACCTCTATAGTGCACTGTAAACAGTAATAATAACAATAATAATAGTAAAAAAAAGTAATTTTTTATGTCAAGTATTTCCATGCGAATGTTGGGAGATGTTGGCTGTCAATATAGTGGTAATTTAATCGGCCTGCACAATGTAATTAAACCATAGCAAGTCAAATTACAATAATTCTTTAAAAGAACTTGTGGTATATGGTATGCATCTCTCCCCATTCAAGCAGATTGCTGCTTGGTCTAGAATGACTGTAAACGACACCAAGGGTTCTGTAGTGAGCGCGGCGCCGAGGGTTCTGTAGTGAGCACGGCGCCGGGTTCGGTCACAGGAAAAGCACAGCATTGCTACCTACCCGTCATTTATTTTGTTGAAGTTTTATAGTGTTGAAATGGAGTATCTATCAAGTAGTTGAATGACTATTTTATTATATATAATAACTGTTATTAAGCAGTGGAGTAATGCTAAACACCACTTCATTTTTTTCTTATCATGGGCTATATATTTTTCATCCATCATTGTCCATTTATTTTTGACTGGATGGAGTGTGCGTGACTTGCTGGTGGACACACATTTTCCCTCCAAGTGCACATGCTCAACTGTAAAATAAGTAAATAAAATAATGAGACATGATTAACCTGATAATTGGGCCTAAATCAAGCTAGATTCGTGTGTGTGTGTGTGTGTGTATGTACCATATGTGTGTGTGTATATATAATTTATTATTATTATTATTTTTTTAAATTGCCCAAAACACAAAAATACTCTGCTTTCATGGATCTCAAATGTTTGCAGACAAAACACGGGTTTATAAAAAAAAAAAAAAAAGGGTGCCAATTATTGTTGCACACCTATATTTTAACACTTTGTGTTACCTCCCTTTGCCAAAATGACAGCTCCGAGTGTTCTCATATAATGCCTGATGAGCTTGGAGAATACATTGGAAATGTATCTGAGACCATTCCTCCATACCGAATCTCTCCAGATCCTTCAAATTTCAAGGTCCTTGCTGGTGGACTTCCTCTTCTGTTCACCCAACAGGTTTTCTATGGGTTTCAAGTCAGGGGACTGGGATGGGCAGGGCAGGATCTTGAGTTTGTGGCCAGTAAGCCATTTTTGTGTTGATTTTGATGCATGTTTTGGATCTTTGCCTGCTGGAAGAGCCAACCACGTCCCATTTTAAACTTTCTAGCAGAGGCTGTCAGGTTTTAATTTAATCTGTTGATATTTTGTAGTCCGTGATGCCATGTATCTTAACAAAATGTCCAGGTCCTCTGGCAGAAAAACAGGCCCAAAACATTAAAGAGCCACTGCCATATTTAACCGTGGACATGAGGTACTTTTTTCATATGGCTACCTCTCTGTGTGTGCCAAAACCACCTCTGGTGTTTATTGCCAAAAACCTTTATTTTGGGTTCATCATAGAACCCGATTCCATTTGAAGTTCCAGTAGTGTCTGGCAAACTGAAGACACTTGAGTTTGTTTTTGGATGAGAGTAGAGGCTTTATTTCTTGAAACCCTTCCAAACAGCTTGTGGTGATATAGGTGACTTTAGATTGTAGTTCTGGAGACTTTCTGACCCCAAGATGCAACTTCTGCAATTCTCCAGCCTTGGAGATTTTTTTTTTTTGGCAACCGAACCACCCTCTTAACAGTGCGTTGAGACAATATAGACGCACGTCCATTTCCAGGTTGATTCATAATGGTTTCAGTTGACTGGAACTTCTTAATTATTGTCCTGATGGTGGAAATGGGCATGTTCAATGCTTGTGCTATTTTCTTATAGCCACTTCTCATTTTGTGAAGCTCAACAACCTTCTGCTATACGTCACTGCTATATTCCTTGGTCTTCCCCATTTGTTATAGGCCAAATTCCCTTAGTCATTCATGTGTTACCTTTTATTTATACCCCTGTGAAAGTCATGGTTGAACAATTTCCTGTTCCCGGTCAGGAAATTGTTTTTAGTACCTAGGTGTACTAAATAAAAATTTAAATATCAATGGGAATAGTCTTGAAATATATTTTTCCCATATGAATACTTATGGGTCCCAATAATTGTGCCACACACATTTAACAGACCTTTTTTTTTTTTTTTTTTAAATAAACCTGTTTGCAGTTGTTTTGATATCCATGAGAGCAAAGTATTTTTGTGACTTTCTCGACCAAAATGTCAAAAGGTTAAACAATAAAGACAGTTTTTCACAGCCTGCTTTGCTCATATTTACAAAGGCTGCCATTATTAGTGGAGAGCACTGAATATGTAATGTGTTCACAACTTATTATATTCAGTGACTACTAATAATTCTTTTAGTTGTTGCAAATGTGGAGAACCAGTGGTCCTATAGTTTCTCCCTGTTTACTAAAAAAAAATTTGCCCCAATCCTGATTTATTCTACTTTGTCTCCTATTATGTCCCATATTAAATAGTTTTAAATGTTGAGACAAAATTCAACATGAAACAAAGGCAACCTGTGTAGACGCACAATAGAGTTAATGTTTTTTTTGATTGAAGCAAAAAAGTGATCCAACACATCACCAATGTGAAAAAACAACCTAATTGCCCCCTTAAACGTAAAATCTGGTCGTGCCACCTTTAGCAGCAATAACTGCAACCAAATGCTTCTGATAACCGGAGATCAATCTTTCAGTTACTCCTATGCATTGGATAATTGTCTTGCTGCATAATCCAGTTGTGCTCGAGTTTCAACTCACGGACTGAAGACTGGACATTCTCCTTTAGGCTTTTCTGGTAGAGCGTTTCTATCAATTATTGCAAGTTGCCCAGTCCCTGAAGCAGAAAAGCATCCCCACACCATCACACTTCCACCACCATGCTTGACCATAGGTATGATGATCTTTTTGTGAAATTCTGTGTTACACCAGATGTAACGGGACCCCGTCTTCCAAACAGTTCCACTTTCGACTCCTCAATCCACAGAACGTTCTCCCCAAAGGTTTGAGGATCTTCAAAGTGTGTTTTGGCAAAATTCAGATGAGCCTTAACGTTCTTCTGGGGGTTATCAGTGTTTTTCACCTAGTCACTCTTCCATGTATGCCATTTTTGCCTAGTGTACATCTGATGATGGAGTCATAAGCAGTGATTGTTATTGATGCAAAAGGTCCTTTTGATGATGTCCTTGGCTCTTTTGTGACTTCTTGGATGAGTCGTTGCTGTGTTCTTAGAGGAAGGTCAGCCACTTCTGGGAAGGTTCACTACTGTGCTGAGTTTTTCCATTTGGAGATTATGGCTCTCGCTGTGGTTCTTTGGGGTCCCAGAGCCGTTGAAGTAGCTTTGTAGCCCTTCCCAAACTGATGTATTTCAATCACATTCATCATTTCTGGAATTTCAGTTTTGGCATAGTGTGTTACTGGGTAAGACCTTTTTAACCAACTTCATGCTGTTGAAAAAGTTCCATTCAAAGTGTTGATTTGCTTGAACAGGGTTTGCAGTAGTCAGGCCTGGTTGAGTCTAGTCCAGCTGAAACTGCATTCATAATGGGGTTCATAGTTTTGGGGAATTAATGACTATGCGAGCAAATCCATTTTCACACAGGCCCTGTATTGTATAACTTCTTTGCTTCAGTAACTAACATTATTATTTTGAAACTGTGTTTTGTGTTTACTCAGGTTGCCTTTGTCTTAGATTTTGTTTTATTTTCTGAAGCAATATTGTCTGAGATGTACAGAATAAATCAGGATGGGGCAAAATACCTTTTCACTACAATTAAACCAAATATTTGTCACTTTAATTTCTAGTGGCACACTGTGCCTCATCACGACAGATCATCTCCCATTGGAAGAACTGTACGAGGCATGACTGCCCTGTGTGTTTGCCACTGAAGAATGCAGGAGATAAGAGGAATCAACAGTGTGAGTGTGTGTATCATTTCACCAGGTGACTGGTATGATGTACATTGTTTTGGACATCAGTCCTATACCACGTTACTTGATTTGGAATTTGCTTAAAATGTGGGTATGCGTAATGTTCTATATGTGTGATCAAATATTTCTGCTATGTACTTGAGTCAAACATCTACCCCTATCTTCCCCAACCACAGCCCTACTAAGCACTGCTAATGTGGGCTTAGGCACTGCTTTGGGCACAGCACCAGGTGGCCCACACAGTGCTCCCAATCTTAACACTCCAGGTCAGATAGACCCCAGCCATACATTTTAATGTAAACTGATATTTCGGATCAATTTAGGTCCGAACCATGTCATAGTATAAGTCAAGCAGATGTG
>JAOUWY010000078.1:17802986-17814589 GCA_025728095.1 Prietella phreatophila | reverse complement strand
AATGGGTGTGTGAGTGTGTATGTGATTGTGCCCTGTGATGGACTGGCATCCTGTCCAGGGTGTACCCTGCCTTGTGCTCGATGATCCTGGGATAGGCTCCAGGTTTCCCTGAGGAGGGGGTGTGCATGAAGCGCAAAATCACTGATCTGAAGAATGTAGTGTGAGCACGTTAGATTTCATTCGAACACTTTCATTGGTCCACTGTGACCTGTTGGGTAATTTCATTGGTCCGATGTGACGAGGCTAAAATTTGTGGCATGAAACTCGTTAGCCCGTAAAAATCCATGAATTAGCCGTGTCATTGTTTAAGCCGCAGTGTTCAAAGTCTGTGAAAAAAGTAGCGGCTTGTAGTCCGGAATTTTGGTAAATATCAAAATGGGTCAATTTTTTTTAACATTTTTGACCAGATAACCCAGCCTGACTTCAGACAACACAACATTTTGCATTTGTTTTAACCACAGCTTACTTGTCATACATGATTTGCTCGGTGTAATGGTTCCATGCTTTTTGTCTTTCATCTTTTTCTGTCATAGCGGGAATTCTCCCCTCAAACTCTGTGCTGCTACGGCAAGCAGCTTTGCACTATACCTCGAGATGCTGCTTACTTTAGCTACCAGAACAGGTAAGGGACATAGACTGGATAGCTGACATACATACACAAATATAATATGGTTTCATATTTATATTATAACCATATCATGATCGAAAACTGCCAAACCTAGTTGGTAGGTGTGTAACGATGCGCAGCATTCAGTTTTGCTATTTCCATATGGCGGTGTTTTGATACAACAAGTTTTCAATGCAGCAAAAGTAAGCATGGCCATAAAGCGTGTGCCTTGGGTTTCCATTTTGTATTGTATTAAAACTTTCATCATTATAAAAGCACAATAATTGAAACTTAATTATACAGTTTTTGTGATTCATTCAGATTCTTGGTAGCATACAACAAAAGGAAAAACCATGCATTAAACAGCAGTCCCTCCAGGATTTTGCGAATATGGAAATTAATGCAATAAAGTAAACTCTGAAAATTTGTAAGCTCCTCCAAATATTACAAAGTTTCTGCAGGTTTGGGCCAAGATGCATCACAGTGAGCATTCAGCCAAAGCCCTGTGCGTGGCACGACTGCGTAAAACAAAAAAACGATAGAAACCATCACATAGATTATAATGCTTTCCACTACAAATGATCAGTTAACCATTGAAACCATTACCATTTATGGTCCATAATGGTATCCACTAGAGATAACATGCCACCAGTAGAAGGCAACAAATTACAAGTAAACCCGATACAATTCCCATTCTAACCATTACAAATTGTATGAGGTTTTCTATTTTGTTTTGTTTTTTTCAGCAAGGATGTGTCATTTACCAACAAATATAAGCATGAAAGAAGGTGGAAAAACAATTCTGTGCAATTGCAAGTTCACCAATTCAAGAAAATAGAGCAGAAAAAATATCACAAATTACATTGCAAAATTTGAAAAAAGCCTCAGCAAATTCAAGCATTTTTAGCAGCAGCGATCACAAAGAAAAAAGCTCTGTGAGATGCTGCATGGGCTGATTTAAATTGGAACCAAGTTAATCGTGGCTAAACTTGCAGTGGTGGTGTTATTTGGTGTGGTGTCTGTGTGGCCCAATTACTGCAGCGTTAGTGTTTTTATCTAGTTTTACAGATAGACAAAGAAGGGTGATGTCCACATGTTTGTGGTATGAATGCTGGTGTATTGTTTGGCAGAGACATTCGTGTGTGCGTGTGTGTGTGTACAGTAACTCTTAAAAGTTAGTATACCCCTCACATTTTTGTAAATATTTGATGATCTCTTTTCATGTGACAACACTGAAGAAATGACACTTTGCTACGATGTAAAGTAGTGAGAGTACAGCTTTTGGGGGAGGGAAAATGTTTCAATAAAACTACCTGATTACATTTTTTTTCCTTTTCTTTCTACAAAGCCCTTTCTTTTGAAATTATCCGTACCCTTACAGCTAAATAGTTTGTGAGTCTTGACCTGGGGAGAATAACCGCACTGAGTCTCTTCCTGAGTATTTCCCCATGAAAAACGGCTCTAAAACGCACTGGATAATATGGCGTTCCTGGGGACTAGGGATGTCACGATACCAAAAATCTAGTAGTCGGTACTGATGCCACCAAAATACATGATATTCGATACCACGGTGTGTTTTTAAAAGAAATAAAAATTCTAAATTAAATTAAACATTCCTGGAGGACATCCTCCTCTGGCTAATACTGGCAAAAAAGAGAGGGATATTTTATTTAACAAACATTGTCTGACAAGGACTAATAAAACAGTGCTACGGTGCACTCCTAAATGCATGCGCACACACACACCCCATATACTCTGAATGCAAGCATTAGTTTAAATTCACTGATATGGTGCAGGCCAAAAAGATTTATTACAACCATTGACTATTTTAATAATTATTTGGGACATTTATTCTACATTTTGCTGACAGGACACGGGCTGAATGGTGATGCATGGCGGCCCATTAGGAGGTAGTTTATAACATCGCAATGCGTTAGCGTCATTAACAAATAACTGGCCATCACTAACATTACATGGAGCATAACGTTAGCTGGTTTCACGGCCACGATGCCAGCTGCCTCAAACAGACATAATATAGGGTCCGCCTTTCAGGTGCTTCGCCAAATTTGAGGTGTTTCTTCGCTTTGTTTTAAATGAACAATGGCATCGGTTGCACATCGGCAACCAATGGTACATCTCCTCTCAACGAGCTTTCCTTTCTCTGCCTTTCAACAAGTCGGGGCGGAGCTAAACTTGTCGCCATTTTCTGTAGTTTTTTCCCCATGTGCTGCTGCTGCTTCTTCCTCTTCTTCCTCGTCCTCTTCTTCTTCCTCGTCCTCTTCCTCCTCTTCTTCTTCCTCATCCTCCTCTTCTTTTTCTTCCTCATCTTCTTCTTCTTCCTCATCCTCCTCTTCTTTTTCTTCCTCATCGTCTTCTTCCTCTTCTTTGTCTTCCTCATCATCGTCTTCTTCCTCTTGCGCGGATTTGCTGCCTGCATCAGGTCTGGAAGAATTGCACCCTTTGTATCTACGCTACTGCAGAAAAACAAGTACCATCACGTTTTAAGAATGTTGGTACCAAAGTATCGGTTCTTGTGACATCCCTTTTGTGGACTGAGAGCAAATGAAAAATTAATTTTAAAAGAAGTATGGTTTGTTTGCATTTATTTAAAATATTCCTTATGGGTGTCAATTTTGGAACATGTTTTTGAGAGAAAATGCTATAGCTATATATGATGCATTGATGCAGTATTCTGTGCAAAAGGAGCCCCGACCAAGTGCGTAAATCAACATATTTTTCAGAAGGTCAACGTTTCTGTATTATAAATTCTGTATTCTAATATTTTGAGATAATAGATTTTTGATTTCCATGAGCTGTAAGCCGTAATCATCCAGATTGCACAAAGTGAAATGTCAAGCCTTTTTAAAATTTTTTTATTTTATTTTGTTTTAATGAATCTAGAATATATTTAAGTTCCACTTTTTGAATTCAATTATGGGGGGGGTGGGGCATTTTCACAATATTCAAATTTTTGGAGATGCACCTGTAATTCGTCTTGAGTTGCAAGTAGTTCCAATAATTCCGAAGGGTATTGTATTTATTAACAGAAGAAACCGTTCCCTAACGGAGCTGGTCTGAAGGTGTAATTCTCATGCATATTTGTGCCTCCTATGAGAAGAGAGAGCCTTAAAATAATCTTAGGCTGCCACGTTTCTTCTGCAGCGTGTGTATATGTTTAATGTGCTCATGTGTCTGTAAATACTTCCCCCTCACCCCCGCCTCCCCTGCAGTTGATTATGCTCTTGTTTAGCTGTGATGGTTTACTCATTACACATGCAAACGCTAATCTGTGTTTTGCTTTGGCTTTCTGCTTGTCTTGTCTGTCGTTTCCCTGTCTTTGTCCATTCCTACCTTTTTATCTAATGTCCCGTGTTTTTATTTTCTCCTTTTTTGACACTTCCCCTTCTGTAATTCAACACTTGTCTGCCATTGCCTGCTTTCATCTCATCCTTCATCTCCATCCTATCCCTTCCTCCATCAAATCCCTGCTCAAAAAACCCTGCATCATGATTGACTCCTCTGGCGACGACACTGTTCTGCGCTCCTCATCTGTGCCTGCTTCCCCCTTGGCCTGCCCTGCCTTGCCTTGCGCTGCACTGATTGGTGTCTGCTTCGTCATGGCCTTTCTGTGAATGGCTGTGGTGCTGGTGAATGGTGTAGTTCACCAAAATATGGACTTCTTGCTGACAGGTACCACTTCTGTGAGAAGTGTTTCAACGAGATCCAGGGTGAAAGCGTGTCCCTAGGGGATGACCCATCCCAGCCGCAAACGTGAGTTCTTCCATCAAGGCTTTCTCTTTTCTGGCCTCATGAAGGACACCTTTTTTTTTTTTTTTAAATAAATGTCTAGGTTAATTGTCTGTCACCTCACTCTCTTCAGTGTTCTTGTCCAGATAGAATTTGAAGAGTTTGTCAGAGAAGAGGAAAGTTTTCTAGCTGTTGTCCTACTACAACGTGTTAAAAGCTGCTTGTTCGTGTTCCAGGTCAATCAACAAGGACCAGTTTGAAAAGAAGAAGAATGACACACTTGACCCTGAGTTGTGAGTTTCATCATCATTGTTGGTGCTGATATTTTGCCCTTAAGAGTGTGTGTTCTTAAATAATGTATTGCATAAATAATGTAATGCATTGTTCTTACTAACTACAAAGGAAAAAAGCTCCAGATTTATTTTTTTGAGTATTGCAGATACTAATACTATATGCTATAATGCAGTCTTTTGGGCAATATAATTTATACAATTTCTGACTTGATTTGACATGTTCTCTTTGTAGATTTGTGGAATGTATGGACTGTGGGCGTAAAATGCATCAGATCTGTGTTCTGCACAATGACACTATTTGGCCTATGGGGTAAGTCTTTGTGATGCTGCTAGTCCTGATTTTAGCTCATTTTGTTTGTGTTTCAAGGAACTCCCATCTTATCAATATCTCCCCTCTGACTCTTTCAGCTTTGTTTGTAACGAGTGTCTGAAAAAGTCCAACAAGAACCGCAAAGAAAATAAATATTCTGCTAAACGTATGTTATGCTACACATTTTAAAGAATACTTATTAAACAATGGGATAGTCAGTAATAACGTTATTAATAACTTATCATTTTTATCACAGTAAATGTTCTTTTGCTCATTTAGGGCTGCCCCAGACTAAACTGGGCAACTACTTAGAAACTCGTGTTAATGAATTTCTGAAGCGCCAAAACCGCCCAGAGTCTGGTGATGTCACTATTCGTGTTGTCCATGTCTCTGAGAAGGTGGTAGAAGTCAAACCAGGAATGAAATCCAGGTGAGAGATGCTGGGATCTGATTAGATATGTAAGGCTGATGTCAGTTTTAAGAACATTGCCATTACGGTTGTGTGTTATCCTCTGTTTTGGCTAGGAATATGATCATAAGGTAAAAGAAGCAGACAGGGAGATTTTATTTTCTTTTTTTATAAAGTTTATTATTCCTGCAGCCTGTGACCCATGTTGCCTGTTTTGTTGTTTCCTCCTTTTTCTCAGATTTGTGGACAGTGGTGAGATGCCAGAGTCCTTCCCATATAAATCAAAAGCTCTGTTTGCCTTTGAGGACATTGATGGTGCTGATGTCTGCTTTTTTGGCATGCATGTGCAGGAATACAGCTCAGATTGTCCACACCCTAATCAGAGGTAGGGCATATCCTTATTAGATGATATGAAACATGATCTTGAACAAAGATGTTCTTAAACAGAAATAACATTGCCCCCATCATTCATCTAACAAATATAACTATGTTTACACTGTCAGTTTTTGATTACAAGTTATTGGACTGCACCTTTGTACAGTCTGGTAATGTGTTTCTTCTTCCTTAACAGACGAGTATACATATCCTACTTGGACAGTGTGCACTTTTTTCAACCACGTTGTTTGAGAACAGCAGTATACCATGAGATTCTAATTGGGTATCTGGAGTATGTCAAAAAATTAGGGTAAGATGTTTCATTGGATGCCATGATGGAGTAAGAAATGTTAAATTATCTAATTTATGCCTGCATCTTTGCCACTTGTCCCCTACTCAACCTTGATTTTGTGATTCTACTTTCAGGTTTACCACAGGCCACATTTGGGCTTGCCCTCCCAGTGAGGGAGATGACTACATCTTCCACTGTCACCCTGCAGACCAGAAGATACCCAAGCCTAAGCGACTACAGGAGTGGTACAAGAAGATGCTGGATAAAGCTGTGGCAGAGCGCATTGTACATGACTATAAGGTACGTGATTACTATTTTGGGTCAAACGGTGCTTTGTATGGCATGTATATTTATAAAGGCCCAGACGGATTCAAGAAGCCATTTTATTCCTTTGCAGGACATCTTCAAGCAGGCGACTGAGGATCGTCTCACTAGTGCCAAAGAGCTGCCTTATTTTGAGGGTGACTTCTGGCCCAATGTGCTTGAAGAGAGCATTAAGGAGCTGGAGCAGGAGGAAGAGGAGAGGAAACGGGAGGAGAACAGTACTTCCTGTGAAAGTGTAGATGTAAGTTGGAGAATCCGTCCACCACAGTTACGTTAAACCCTCGAGTCAGTTTGATTGTATACCAGCTTGCCTCCTCTAGGTTACAAAGGGTGACAGCAAGAACGCCAAGAAAAAGAACAATAAAAAGACGAGCAAGAACAAGAGCAGTCTGTGCCGAGCCAACAAAAAGAAGCCAGGGATGCCAAACGTGTCAAATGACCTGTCACAAAAACTTTATGCCACCATGGAGAAACATAAAGAGGTAGGACAGTGACATGTTCATCATTTTAATTGGAGGGGAAAACTTGGTATTCTAATTTTTCTTTCTTTAAGGTATTCTTTGTCATCCGGCTGATTGCTGGGCCCATTTCCAATGCTCTTCCACCAATCATGGACCCCGATCCGTTAATGGCATGTGACCTGATGGATGGGCGAGATGCTTTCCTTACACTGGCACGGGACAAACACCTGGAGTTTTCCTCGTTGAGGAGGTCCAAATGGAGTTCCATGTGTATGCTGGTAGAGCTGCACAACCAGAGCCAAGATCGATTCGTCTATACCTGTAATGAATGCAAACACCATGTTGAGACACGCTTCCACTGGACTGTATGTGAGGTAAGGAATATTAAGTCGGCTTAAAGTTTTCTGTGTCTGGGGCAGAAACTGGGACGGGGCGCAAAATATCATCTGTATATATGTTGGCTTATTTATGTCTGCATTTAATGCAGTCTCCATTAAACTATGGTACCGTTAGTCTGTGGTCTGCTCAAGTATTTATTCTTGTATTCTCTCATCACAGGATTATGACCTTTGCATCACTTGCTACAATACAAAGGGTCATGAGCACAAGATGGAGAAGCTGGGCCTGGGTCTGGATGATGAGAGCAACAGCCAAGCTGCAACCTCATTGCAGAGTCCTGGTGACTCACGCCGTCTTAGCATTCAGCGCTGCATTCAGTCTCTGGTACATGCTTGCCAGTGCCGCAATGCCAACTGCTCACTTCCATCCTGTCAAAAGATGAAAAGAGTGGTCCAGCATACCAAGGGTTGCAAGCGTAAAACCAATGGTGGATGTCCTATCTGCAAGCAGCTTATTGCACTTTGCTGTTACCATGCTAAACACTGCCAAGAGAACAAGTGTCCTGTGCCTTTCTGCCTAAACATCAAGCAGAAACTGCGTCAACAGCAGCTCCAGCACCGGGTTCAGCAGGCCCAGATGCTTCGGAGAAGGGTGGCGAGCATGCAAAGAACAGGCCAGCCACTAATTGGTGGAAACGAAGGGTTGCCATCACCCAGCAATAATGGTACTACTGGACCTGGAACACCCACACAAAGTATTCCGTCTCCTGCCCTACAGCCACCCACTCAGCAATGTCCAACTCCTGTCCCCCAGCCTGGAGTTGCAGGAGGTCCACAGCAGCAGCAGCAACTTGCAGGAATGGTGCAGCATCATCAATTCCAGCAGCTACCTGCCGGTGGTGGGATGATCAACTCTCCACAGCAACAGATGGCTCAACAACAGCAACCACCACAGACACCCTCCATACAGCAGCTTCAGCATCCCAACAGCCTTCCTCCATATGTACAAAGACCTCCGGGTTCCTCTCCACTTTCTCAGTCTATGGGGAAACCTGGTATGGGCTCAGCCAGTCTACCCCAGCAACAACAGTCAAACCCAGGTCAGTCAACATTTTCCTCACAGCAGCCCTCTGGTGCTCCTCCTGCAGCCCTGGAAATGGCCTTGAAGATTCAGCGAGTGGCAGAGACTCAAAGGCAAATGGCTAAACAAAAAAGCCTGCAGATGAATCAAGGACCAGGGATGATGGCCCCACACACCCTGCACCAGAGCCCTCAGGCTCAAAACCCAATGGGTTTGAACCATCCTGGATCAGGGATGGGGGGGCCCCAGGGATTACAAACCCAGACACAATTCACTGTAGCCAGGGCTCAAATGGAGCAACAGCAGTGTGTGGTAGGAGGTGGCATGCAGCAACAAGGAGGGCCTCAAAACCAACTTCCTCCTCAGGTGCAAATGCCACACGCTCCACAGGGTGGACCTCAGCTCCAACCTCCACAGCAGCAGTGGGGAACCCCTAGCATACCCCCTCAGCAGAGACCAGGAATGATGAGTCAAATGGGTCATGCAGGAATGGTTGCTGGGCAACAGTCACCGCAGATGGTGCAGCAGCTTCCACAACAGGGGCAACCAAGAGTGATGGGTATGATTGCTGGACAAGGTGGAGCTTCAAACCAAGGACCTGGCAGTGGAGGTCTCCTTCAGAGTGCCTTGCAAGACCTTCTTGGAGCTCTGCGTTCCCCCAGTTCCCCCCTTCAACAGCAACAGGTCCTGAAAATATTGCGCTCAAATCCTCAGCTTATGGCAACATTTGTCAAGCAGCGTGTGCCGAAATACCTTGGAAGAGGTGGGCCTGGTGCTGGAGGTGCAGGCCCAACAGCCCTGGAAAGCCAGCAGCTAAATGTAAATACAGGGGGCACTCAACCAGGTATGCACATGGGTCAAGGGACTGGCATGCCCCCAACGAACCCACTACAGCAGCAGCAACAACTTCAACAGCGTTCCCTTATGGGTGTGAATATGCAGCAGCAGCAAATGGCTTTGCAGCAGCAACATGGTGTTATGTCTGGTCAAGGCTCAAACATGACTAGTATGTCACCCCAGTTCAAAGAATTCATGAGGAAGCATTTGCAGCAGCAGCAGCAGTTGGGAAACCTTGGTCAGTTTCAGCATCCTCAATCACAACAGCAGCAAGGTTATCTTGCCCAGCCCGGGATGCCGTCTCAGCAGCCAGGTCAAGCTCAAGCTGGTGGACTGCAGCAGCAAGGAGGACCGCTGGCTGGGCTTCAACAGAATTATTCAGGACCCATGTCTCCACAGGTGGCAGCAGCCTTACAACAGAGATTGCAGCTGCAGCAGCAGCAGCTGCAGCAGCAGCAGCAGCAGCAGCAGCAACAGAATGCCATGAGTGGACTCCAAGGGAGTGATGGTGGTAGTTCACTTCAACAGCAGCAACTACAGCCCCCTCAAGGTGGTTCTCAGCCTTCCCAGGCCATTATCCATCAAGCAATGCACCAAAGGCTCCTCCAGCAGCAGCAGCAACAACAGCATCAGCAACAGCATCATCTAGGTGGTGGCTCTCCTGCTCAGCATAATAATCCCATGAGCCCTCAACATCCAATGTCCCAGTCTCCGCATTTACAGGGCCACCAACTTTCCACTTCACTTAGCAACCAGGTGAGGTCACCCCAGCCATCGCCACGACCCCAGTCTCTGCCACCAAACTCTAGTCCATCTCCTCGCATGCAACCCCAGCCTTCTCCACACCGCATCTCCCCCCAAACCCAAACAGGCTCTCCACATCCTGGTCATCTTCCCCCACATCACACTGGCATGGTAGCACCACCACTTCCACAACAACCATCTCAACAGCAACAGCAGGCTAATGCTTTGGACCAAGCCTCATTTGGGTCAGACCAGAATGCCATGCTTTCACAGCTCGGCGGAATGGGGCCCCTGCATGGGAAAGGAGCTAATGACATGTTGGCTGGCAGCAACCAAGACATGGGGACAAATCACAGCTCATTAAATTTAATGTAGCGTTACCGTCCTCAAAACACTTTACAGGAATGGGTTGCAATTTTAAAAATTGACTGTTGCTCTCATTATTAGTGTTATTATTTAATATTTTTGAAGTAAATGAAAAGACTAACCTTCCTATGGGAGATACTACATTTAAATGAGCAAATATTAATAAATTAAATGAATGGTAAATTATTGCTGTTAATATATGCACATATATTTTTAGCCAATTGTGTTCAAAGGGTTCTGGGTGAAAGGACGGGAATATTCTCCTTGGTATTTGACGTACTATTTTTGGGATGACTGCCTTTTTTTATAAATATTTTTTAAAGATTTTAAATGCATAAAATTAAAGAGAAAAACGTGTTAACACAATAGATCTTTTGTTGTTTTTCCTCCATACACATTCAATATTGTGCCCATTTTTAAAAGTGTTAATTCGCGTCAGCAGTTAGTGATTAAAATGGAACCACTCTTATTGTTATTTATTACCTTCATTCTTGGAGACAGATTGAATCCCTACAGCGGCCCCTACTGGACAACTATTGCCATATTTTCTTTAAAGTGGCTGCAGTTTTTAATGTCTGTATTTTTGTTTGCAGAGCCAAGCAAGAAATGGATTTTTTTAATCTTTTTTTTTCTATGGTCTTGTGAGGGAGGGATTTTGGGATTTATTTTCCAAGTAAGACCCAGTGTATCCGTTCCCCCAATGACCGATTGCATGGGATACTTACATACTGTCCTATGCATGTCACGATTTCCTCAGTACTGTAGTCCCTGTCCTTTTGAATGTGTACTGCAATCTTTCATTCTGTCTTTTTATAATTGGAATGGTACTAGAACTGCTGACACTACACACATGCTATAATCATTGGACACCGTGTAGTCATTTCTACCATGAAGCTTAAATGCTGATGAGGGAGTTTTTTGATTTCTCAAGGAAGCAATCTTAGTGCTGTTTTTGCCATCTCACCGACTCTGTCCTCAGTCCTCTCTGACAGTCCAGGAAGGAACGGTTTTCCTGACTTCTCCTTTTGATGCTCAGAACTTTGATTTCAATCATCCTTTTCCTACTGTGTAAAGAGATTGTGTGCTTCAATCCTTTTTTATAAATTTTTTTTATTAAATAAAATTGAAATGCATTGAACTGGACAGTCAAGTCATAGAATTTTCTATTAAGGTTTCCTTCTGATTTAAACTCGAGGGAGTTTTCATGGGTGGGATGTTTCAGACCAATACGAGTAGGTTTATATGTGTACTAAAATTTGAGTTTGTGTGTGTGTACACTAACAAGGCACTGCTGGTTCTCCTTGTCGTTATGTTGCACACAAACACACTCTGGAGGGCGTCTACTGTCCATTTGAGATCGAAAATGACCGGCGAAAATGAAAGAATATGAAAAGCAATCCTGTCCCGTCCCCCCCCACT
>JAOUWY010000078.1:17719133-17734741 GCA_025728095.1 Prietella phreatophila | reverse complement strand
GGTGGAGGAGAGGGGGGGTCAGAGCGCAGCTCTGAGAGAGAAGGGTCTGGATTGGCCTTGAATCCCATGGAGATTTCTGGTTCGGGTGCAGGAACAGGCAGAAGACAGCAGACAATAAGAAGCATGAAATCCTTCATTTTTTTATGAATACATGTTCCTTCACTGACTATAGGCACGTTAACACAGATGCCGGAACCTTTCCAGGAACTAAAATATTTTGGAACCATGTACAGGAAGACGACACGAGTTCCTCAGAACTGCAGAGACCACGAACATATATGTAAAATAACAAGTGACGCAAACTATTCAAGTTTGGAATCAAGCCAAAAAATAAGAGATGACATTTGATCAAATCAGCATTCAGTATCGCGAGCTCCACCTCAACAATTCCTGGTACACAGAAAAGTATATAATCGAAAACAGGAACCAAAATAATAATAATAATAATAATAATAATAATAATAATAATAATCCATCTAACTATGGCCATGGAGCCAACACTGATCCTAATTCCTACAGAGAAAGCATGCTTTAACTTCCTGTATTCACGAAAAGGTTCCTGCAGTGTAAATGTACCGTATAATCATTTTCAAAATGCATTTGACTACGTTTTGTTTTTTTCTTACCTCCACTCTTAATAAGAATGTCAAACAGATCGTCTATATGGTGATTGCTGGAACCATTCTCCTGTGGGAGCAAGAACATTATTTTAATCTATAGCTCCGCTTCACCATCAAGAAAAAAGAAAGAAAGATTAAAATATAGCAATGGAGCAGACAAAGCAGATGGAGGTGAACAAAGTGCAAAGAGAGTGTCATACTTTGACATGATGGGGGTTATGGGATTCCGATTTTGGAGATGGAGGAGTAAATAAAGTGTGTCGGTCAAAGTTTGGACATACATCTCCCTGCAAGAGAGGGAGATAGACCATGGTGGAAAAGGAAAATGGAGGGATACAAAAAAGTGGGAAATGAGATGTGAAACAGAAAGTGTTAAGATGTTATGAGATAATGAATTGCAAAGCGGGCTGGACTGGATAATACTGTACCTTGGGTGAAGTAGGCTTGGTGACAGGGTGGGGCTCTTCATTGAGGAAAAAAGGATGAAGATTGGGTGGGGATGACATTGACTGACTTGACTCCTGAACGAAAGGAGTTTGTACATGCAGTCCTGCCTTTTGTACCTGGGAACGGAGTTAAAGATCATTATATTATATACTGCAATAACGTTAGGTTTAACGCATGTTCAGGTCAGTTTGTTCGATGCTAGAACTCTCAGTCAATGTACCAAGTGAAACATTTTTTAACAAATCATACTACTCTAGGAGTTTAAGTGCACGTTCACATACTTTTGAAGTGGGCTGTTTGGCAGGGGCAGTTTGTTGGGGCTGTTGGGATTTGCTCACAGGTTGAGCAACCTCGGTAGCTGATTGGCTGGGAAGCCGGACAGGTGTGGACTGCATTCTCTGAAATAAATCATGCAGTGTAAGTGAATCTATTCACCAGCACATTCTGTACGTCAATGCATTTATACACATTACCTGAAGGGTGATGCGTCCGTTGGTTTTGCTTTGTGGAGATTCACTGTTCCGGTTGTCCACACTGTTATTGGTAAGTGCAATGAGGTAATGGTTGCCATTGCCATCGGTGACAAGAGTGGGTGCTGCATGAGCTTTGAGAAGATCCAGTGGGAACGATGTGGTCACTTGACTGCCAGTTTGTTGGTTGACAAACACTTGGGAGACCTATGGAAAGAAAAGGAAAAAAAAAAGGCATGGATTAAAGTACATTCAAAGGCAGACGGTAACTGGAGCGAACACAAAATTCAAACAAATACAGGTCCTTTCAATGTTCTCCGAAAAACAAGAAGGCACAAGAAACTGGGCATTGTTTTTGGATTAACAGGTCTGTCTTGATTTTTTAGATGCTGGTTGTCCATATTATTAATCGCCCCCCCAAATAGATTCCGGTGCACCACTGAGATTAGAGCAGATGCCTTTAATGACAGCTACTAAAATTTGCCCAACATTCTGAAATGTTTCTAACTAACATTGTGGAAGTACTAGGTTTTATTTCATGTGGAATTTACCTGAATTAACACATCTAACACAAATACTAATATATACAATAAGAATAAGCCATCCATGAAGCCTTAAATCACATTTCAGAGGTCGGGATGCCTTATTGACCATTATTAAACACCTTTTGTACTAATTTTTCATTACTCACTGTAACTTGACTGACCTGTTGTGTCTGTGATGGTTGTTGTTTTTGCTGCTGCTGTTGTTTTTGTGGCCTCGGCTGCTTCTTTTGATTGGCCTGCAGCTGCTTCTGCTGGCTCTGCTGGATAATGAGCTGCTGCAGCTTCTGTTGTTGCAGTGCCTGCGGCTGCTGCTGCTGTTTTGACTGCTCTGACTGCATTTGCTGATGCTGCTGCGCCTGCAGTCGGTGGATCTGCTGCAGTTTGAGCAGTGTCTGCTGAGAACATTGTGTTTGCATCTTTCTCTGAGGCTGTGGTTCTGTTGATGTCTCCATGTCCTCCTTTGCTTCCTCTTTTACCTTCACACCCTCTCTGTTGGCCAGGGCTACTCCTTCAGTCTTGACTGTTATGTCCATTCCCTCTATGGCTGATCCACGCTTGCCCTGTTCTAGCTGGGAGCGCAGAGTCTCCACAAGTTGCTGTTTCTGCCTTAGCATGCGGGTCAGCTGCTCGATTTGCTTATCCTTCTCTTGCAGCATCTGGTCTTTGTCCAGCAGAGATGCTGAGGGTGCCAGTGGGGCTGCCATTGGATGTTCCTGGGGCTGAGTAGTCGAAGAAGGGGCAGCAATGTGGTGGGACATACAGCATGTTGACGGCCCAAGAGGCTCCTCTTTAACTGGGGACGGATGCTCTGAGGAGGGTTGCAGACTCAGCTGAGTGAGAGGTGAGCTAACCTATTTAGGAAGAGAGGCTCACATTAAATAATTATATAATAAAAACAATGCATCTTCTTGTTAAGAAGCGACAGTAGCATATACAGTAGCATTTACCAATAAAATGAACCATGAACTGAAACATCTGAAGTTTGTTGTAAGGTCCGCATTATAAAACAAATCTATAAACACTTCCTGAGTGGAAAACAGAACCAACCATTTCTCCAAATACATCCCCATTACAGCTGGTCTCATCAGCACTCATTCCAGCCACCGAGCGTTCAGATGGTGAAGGAGATACAGGAGGGGAGGAGCTTGTACTGTTGAAGCGTGTGATTTGGGGCAGGGCTGCAGCTTGGATGCCACTGCTCATTGCCACAGCATAGGCTGCCCCCTTCCCGACGGCGTCTTTAGACTGAGCTGCCACTTCCTGAGGTGGAACTTGAACTGTTTTCATAGGTCCAGACCCTACTGCTGCACCACCATTCTGTTCCTGGTAGTTCTTCAGTCTCTCTATGAGGTCATTCTTAGTGCCAGACACAGTCAAACCCCTCAGTTTCAGCTCCTGTTTAAGCTCTGCAACCTGAAATACAAGTGCATTAATAATGTACTGACCTTTAGAGTGCATTGTAAAACTGACCCATTAGAAAGCTGGCTTACTTTGAATTCATCCAAGTTTGCAGGCAATGATCCTGGCTTGGCCCCTCCTGCCACGGGCTGGCTGGAACGATTAGCTCCATTCTGAGTGGATGCGGCAGCAGATGTGGAAACCGATCGAGATGGGGAAGGGCCAGAATTGGCCGGTTGTTGCTGCTGCTGTGGCTGCTGTTCAGAAGGAAGTCTGGAAGATCAAGGGACAGAAGATTAACCTTCCTGCTTGCTGTGGAAAACTTACACAAGCATTCTTCGTCTGTACTGTCGTCAAAAAATATAAAAAAACCCCATACATCTCTCGAATTAAGAACTCACTTGGGTGGAGCAGGTAGGATGGTGTGATAGTTGTAGTGCTGCTGCTGCTGGCTGATGATCTGGAGCTGGAGGAAGAGCTGCTGTTGGTGGAGGATCTTTGCATAAGATGAATCCAGCTGGGGAGGGGGCTCACGGTCATTCTTCTGATCAGGAGGAATGTACTGGTGATATTTCAGCTTCTTCACCTTAGGTTTGTTCTCTTTAGGCTTCTTAGCCCGCTGAGCAGAACGATCGACACTAGACTTTAACTGGGACTGTTGCAACGATAACATGTGAAGAAATAAGGTTAATGGTGACAAAGGGGAAAATAATACGAGATCGGTAAGCAAATGATCGATAAAGGACAGATCTGCAAGAACGTGTTAGCGCTAGCTGTCACTGACTTTGGCAGATCCAGTAGGAGGACGGGCACATGCAACCATCGAAGGTCCGCTGGTCAGGTTTTGTGGGGAAGAGGACTCAGGAGCATTAAGCAGAGGAGGCGCAGCCTGAGTGACGAACTGGAAATTGGATATTATATGCAAGTTATTTCAGTTGCCTAGATACATGCCATTCATATTCATGTCTTCTACCATGTTGATTTTTTCTTTTTTTTTTTTGTATTATAAACAAAAAGGAGTAAAGAGGAGACCTGAAAAGTACCTGTGTGGGTGAGGGGTTTTGGTTCAAATTAAGCATATCAGAGGGGGAGTGTTGAGGAACAGAGCCAAGTGGAGAGTCTTGACTGCCCAGCTGTTCAGGGGATAGGCCATCACTGCTGTCCTCATCCAAAGAGGAATTCTCACCTTTTGGAGAACCTGTACCTATGAGAGTGTAAGTAATAGAAGAGAATCTGCTAACAGAATTTCAGCATGATTCTACTTTGACTGATACTGACAGTGAAGGGTCTTGTGCTATGATGTGTATTTCTGTGGTGTAATGCTGACCTAGGAGTGCAGGCACAGGCAGGATGTTCTTATGGATGAGCTCAATAGGGCCGGGCCGGTGAGAGATTTTGTCATTGAGGTCATCAGCCAGACGAGCCCTTTTTAGTTTCAGTTGTTTGGCCTGCAGAGAGGGCTCCACTGACGTCTCTGTGGATAGGACAGAGGCATACTTACAGAACTTGCAAGCAGATCGCATGTGCAGAGTAACAGCAAAGCCACACCGATAATCTCACAAAATTCATTCATTCAATTTAAAGTGTATTTCAAATTTCTTTGATGATAGCATGTCTTCCTGCAGTTCTATGACTTTCTGCGTTAGAGAGAACTGTCCAAACTAACTTACCCTCTAGTATGTGCATCCTCACCAGCTCTGACCTCTCTGGCCGACTCCTGATCTTTCTCTTCAAATAGTCCTCAGTCTAGAGAGAAAAGGAGAGAGACAGACACACGTAACAAGGTGCTAAAGCTTAATTTCAAATCTTAGATTTCCACTCAAAAGCCAAAACAAAAAGGTCTATGAAGTGACTCACCCGTGCTCTCTCAAGACTTCTTCTCTGCTCATGAAAGGCAGCGGGACTCTTCAGTGCTGTAGGCAGAAAAAGGTGTGCTTACTACTTGACTGCACCAGTCATATTTGATATTAAGAAAAACACTAAAAGCAGAACTGTCAGTTTTGTAGAATATCAGATCAGTTGTACACAATGGAACCTTTAACAGGGGAAATGCTAAAAGACACCAAGTTATAGGGTAAAAACAGGCTCCTGAGGACAAAACAGACACGTTTCCTAATCCAAATCCAACACTTTTTAATTCCAGAAATGAAGACTATTAGAGGGGAAACACTGTAGTGCAGAGCGCTGGGGCGGCTGTGGCGCAGGTGGTAGAGTGGGTTGTATACTAATCGTAGGGTTGGCGGTTTGATTCCTGGACTGGGTGACCCCACATGCCGAAGTGACACTGAACCCCAAGTTGCTCCCGATGGCAAGCTAGCACCTTGCATGGCAGCTCTGCTACCATTGGTGTGCGAGTGTGTGTATGTAGGGGTGAATGAGACACAGTGTAAAGCGCTTTGGATAAAAGCGCTATATCCAGGTTTGAAGCTGTACCAAGACACTTCAAATGTAATAACACTATTATCTGTTGTTATAATATGTGGCTGAAACATAAACGTGAAGAGCAAATAGTGCATCAAAGAAATAGAAAATCTAGCAGGTAGAAAACTCGCAATTTCTCAAGACCACAAGATCTCTAATTATTCGACGTATTATACACAACAATGAGAAATGATCGTGTGGCAGTTAGACGTTCAGTTAGATGATGAAACAGAACTGATTGGGTAACAGTTGATGACATTTCCTCACTGAGAGAGCTGGACACTGACCCAAAACATGTAATCACAATTAACCCTCTGTGAGAGGTCCAAATAAAACTAGTGCAAAAAGTCTCGCTCTCGCTCTTTTTTTTAGCACCGGATGATACATGAATACAACATGACAGCTGAAACAAACCCTCCCAACACCTGCTGTTTGTCTCTGCCTTCTCTTTACATAATTACTTGAATTACGTTTGAGCACGTGGTTGCTTATTTAAGATGAAGAGTCTGGGATTTCGTGACTTCTTTCCAAATACATTAACCACAGTGTGGGTTAAATAGCAGATGGGTCCTCTATGAAGCTACAAACTTTTTAACATGACGGCCTGCGTTGTGTTATGGAAGCCATTTTTTTTGCCTTTCACTGTTACAGTATTTAGTTGCACTTGCCGCAGCAGCACTTCCTCCTTCACACAGATAGGCAGAACAGAGAGCACTGTGAAAAGGGTGCTTCTTGTAGTCTGATGAGCAGAACCCAGAATACAGAAGTGGAAGCCGAGGGGGAAGCAGGACCACCAGATAACACACACAGGCCTTTCACAATGACTGAGCATACAAACTTGTAAGCCAGGTCAAAGACATAAACATAGACCGCCATTTGCTCAGACAGCCATGAAAAGCAAACAATTATTTGGACATTGACTTGTTGCACGCAGCTATTCAAATGTAGGTTACAGTGAAGTTTACATCTTACATTTTACCATCAGAATTACTAAAGGGACAGATTCGAAATCTTGGCAAAGTGGGGTCACCTGGCTTGTGCTGAAATTTTTGGATGTTGATTTAGAAGTCTAAGCACTAGCAGTGGAAGTCACAGACATTGCTTACAGTCTTGCAACACGCTTTTATCCGAAGCAGCTGTAAAACCCTTCCTTGGTTGATACGTTTGCTGAGGTATTTGAATACAGCCAACAATAATCCTTGTACTCATTCAAGACAAATACATAAATCTATTTGCCGTCTTGTTAGCGCGCTTCGTATATTACAATTCAACATAATGCGTCTCACTGCTGCATGGCTGGACGTTTTGCGAAACGAAACAGAATCCGTCACAACAACGTGCACAAAACAATTTAAAATTTACAGCCGATTGGCAGAGAGTTGAGAAAGAGGACTTACGCGGCATGATTCCTTGGCTGACGAGCTCCTCTCGTGTCCTCCTCTGCTGTAGTTTGATTTGGAGGACTGCATGAGGACAAAAGAGCAGTGTTAGACAATTTAAATACGCTTAACAATCACATCGGACTGGTTACGATGTTTCGCCTCTCAGTGTCTTCAAATTTAAGCCGCTTAGAGATCGTGTACATAGTCTGAAATACGCATTGCTGGGTCTGTCTTCGGTAACATGCAGAGGGGAGGGACCGCGACAGTGTAGGCCGTTTGCTCTTACACACTTCCTGTTTCTACATGCTCAAATTTTGTTTGATTCAAACGGTGTACCACACAGTGCAAAAGAGGAGAACCAGGGTCCAAAAACAGGAACATACGGAGCACTGTTACAAGTGAGAGCAAAATTGCTCAACAAAACTACAAAGAAGGAATTAGGACCTGTGACACTTACCCTCTGTTGTGGACACTAACAATTACGCCTGTTTGATATATTAAATCATCTCTAGATCCTATTACAGTGACACGATATCCAGTGACGTTTACACAATTTCCCTTTTCTCCACAATAAAGCAGATAGATGAGCCAATCGACTTTTCGATCTGGAATAATCTGTGCAGGTGCAACTCTCCTGGCCCATTCCCCCGTTTTCATGCTTTAAATATGTATAAATTGTCAGATAGGAAGAGGTTTGTGGTTATGTGTTCCAAACACGACAACTTCTCAGTTGCAGCAGCTTGTACATGGATATCAAAAAACCTCACAGAAAGCACAAGTAAATGACATTTTTTCTTTTTTTTACTGAGTTATGCCGGCACTTAAAAGCTGCGGTAAGACATTTTCTTATACTGACCTTCATGCATCTAGAATGTAATGATTGTTGATTTCTAATTTGTTAAACAATACATAAATTAATAAATAGAATAGCCAAATAATGAAATAAATAATTTCAGCTTTTTCTGGAAGGGCTGAAATCCTTGGTGGAATATATGCAGACACACCTGTCATCCTAATGTAATGACATCATTGTGGTTATGTAGTTGCTGTGTTTACTGATCAGCTGTTCTGACCTTCATAGACACCGTATCATGTGGTTTAATGCCGGGCTTTATTGAGCAACAGTGTCATTCACTCCCTGAACTGTACACACATGTGCGACACGACGGTTGAATGCCAAAACACACCAAACAGCGTGCAGCACAACTGACTGCCCTTACAAAACACAGATCGCGCCCTCACGTCTATTTTTCCACTCTCCCTTGTGAACGCTCCTGTTCGTTCCAACGTTATTTGGAGTCATCTGAATTCTTCTCATTTTCACTTTAACAGCAGCCTTTGAAAACCCAAACCACCACGATTTCTATACCAATTGCACCACTGGAGAATCACAACTCCCAGCAGCCCAGACCTCACTGGTACTGTTACTGTGAATCAATCAGACACCTTATTACAGCTGCTCTCTTTTAATAATAAAGGAGGCAATTGATCAGAACAGAGTTACAGTGACCAGACCGTGCCCTGCTTCAATATCTCTGGTCAGAACCATATCTCCCTGTAGCTCTTTGTGCTAAGCAGAGTTGAGCCTGGTCACTACCTGGATCGGAGACCTCCAGGGGAAAACTAAGGTTGCTGCTGGAAGTGGTATTAGGGATGCCAGCAGGGGGTGCTCACCCTGTGGTCTGTGGGCCTACTGAGCCAGTGACGAGGACACTATACTGTAAAAACAGCACCGTCTGTCGGGGTAGACGTTAAACCGAGTTCATTAAACCCGCTGACCTGGCAAAATTCCCCCGTAGGCCCTTCTCCATCATGGCCCCCTAATAATCCCCATCTCTGAATTGGGTACATCACTCTCTCCTCTCCACTAATAGCTGGTGCGTGGTGGGAATTCTGGCGCACTATGGCTGCCATCGCATTATCCAGGTGGATGCTACACACTAGTGGTGGTTGAGGAGATTCACCCCATACTATGTAAAGCGCTTTGAGTGTCAAGAAAAGCAATATATAAATGTGACTGTAACTAACTTTAGGAGCCTTTAAGAGCCTACAGAAGGAAATAATCAAGAGCCCAAACCCTCAGCATCTAGCAACTCGGTTAATCACTAATTCTGCCAGTTGGTGAGCTCAATTAAACAAGGCTCTCGCCCCCAAACAGGGCAACCTGAACAGGCACAACACCTAGGTCAAGCCAGCTCTCACTCTTGGCCTCACACTCCGAGTGAATATCAGTGGCTTGAGCTCAACTTTAAGATTTTACACTAGACCTCACCTGCTAAACCAATATATAGGCTTCGATTTAATTAAATAGTTATGTAACGTGTCGAAATGGAAAACAGAATCGTACAACCGCTGTCTAGTTCTACTTCATGTTAATGTTCAAATGAAAAGTGAAAGAATGGGCCTACCTTCTTTAAGACTATGATAGGCATGTCTGTCATAGTCCAGCCTCAGAGGCTGTTCATCTTGATCAGTTCTGTATGGTTCATCCTCAAAAGAGGCTGTATCAAAGTGGAAGCAATGGTGGGTATCCAGCATGACTGAATCCAGCATTGGCGATACCGATCCTGCTATGGTCTCAATTTAGAATGGAGATTATTGAAGCAGGAATCAAAAACCAAGATCACAGCTGTTTTCCTGAGGTGTGAAAAATCACATTTGCAGTGGCTTACAGAAGGGAAGTTCCCCTTAATGACTATATTTGTATCCAAACAAGAGCAGATTTATTATAACACCACGATTAAGAAGTTCGCACTATGAATAGCACAAAAGTTCCACTTCTGTCTAGTCAAAATGACCACTCGCCTCTGCTTCTCCTTTCCTCTTTTCTTGTAGCAGGGGCAAATCTCCAGACTGAACACAGAGCCTCTACCCATGAATTACATCCAGAGAACCAAGCAAAAAAAATGAGATGCAGCAAAGAGGACAGGGACATGCTACCAGCAAGAAAAATGTGCCCTCAATGCACCACTTGCTCTCTCCCAACACACACACACAGACAGTCAGAGGAAGAGATTACTGAGAGTCAGTGACTGCACTGTCCACCTCAGCTGTTGCTACTCGTTCACTCATTACAACCTGCAGTCTCTTGCTCATATCAAGTTACACCAACCCAAACTCAATGCACCACTTGTATATGATGCACACAAAAACAAGGATTTTTATCAAAACTAGTAACGAATGACCTTTATGTAGTCGTATCCTGCATATGTTAGTGATAAAAAAAATAATAAATAAAAACTCTGCTAACCTATAGAAGCGGTTAAAAAAAGATCAAGCAGTCCTCTTCCCACACCAGATATTAACGGGCTGTTCATAGTTCATATTTCAAGAGGTGCTCACAGTTTTTCTCATTATGTTGCACTGTACAGTAAAATAGAAGCTCTTCGTTTCATTACAAATCGACAGAGAAGGACCGGAATAAGGTCGGTGAGAGAATGGGAATCTCCTATGACCTTTGTACTCCTGCCATGGGACAAGGTGCAGGAGGTTCTGGGCATCCATGTGTATTCTCAAACTTCTCTGTAGCTCCTGCAAATTTCACCCCCCACCCCTTGGGTCCTCTCCCAGTTTTAAATAGTATGGCCAGCTGGCCAAAAGGCTCTATATTCAGCTTAGTATCACATGTGCAACCACTGGATAGAATTACTTATAGATATTCCTACACGAAGACACTCACAATTAGGCTGACATGCATTTACACATGCAACATATGCAGAATAATAATAATAAGAAGAAGAAAACAACTGCAAAAAACACACGACACAGCTGATGGACATGGCAGACTTATTTAAAAGCGTACATACTCATTTCTCATCATCCTACAGTAGCACTTCATACTGTGAAGACAATTTCCAATACACTGTGAGGCTTTCCAGTCAAAGCTGAACTGAAATTAAGAAAGATTAACTCACGAAAAGCAGTCCTTCATAGTGCATCACTAGACTGATCGTATGCATTTAAAAAGAACTCAGGATTTCTGGGTGAAATTGTTATTGAACAGGCTCTTCCACAGTCGATTATTTCCTCAGAGGAGAGTTTTAGCAGCTGGTTGAGCACTGGAAGCTGTATGCGTGAACCTTCTGAGGATTGTTCTTATAATAAATCGTAAATAGATAGTCTAATTTATATAGTCCAATAAAGACTATATAAAAGTCTCTTCAGTCCAAAAGATTCTCAGTTAAACCTTTAAGTAAAATTGGGTTATCGGGCACTGACTTGTTTCTTATAATGTTGTTGGAGATATGAGATCGCCAGTCAAATATGTAGTTAAAAAAGTAGTTACATTGTGACCCAGTATGAGTTTATAAGCTCTGCATGATGTATAAATTGTAGTACATATTTTCAAGCACAGGAGACTGTAGGCACCTCTCTTTTCTGTCTCTATGCTGCCACCTTTTGCTTCTGACCCCTTGAAAGCACCCCATAATACCTACCACTTTCAGAGTACTTTTAGGGCTTAACGTTTGTATAAACTACCCAAGTATAGGAGTTAGCACCCTGATTTCTAAGATTTTGTTTGCATATAAAACTTTTTTCTTTTTTTTTTTTTAAACTCTGTGCAGCTTTATACATACCAGTCCTGACTGTAGATCAACTTTACTGAACATCTGGAACACATGTTTACAGTTTGCCCAAATGCTAATGAACGATAACACATACTCAGATGCTGCCTATCCGTTAAGATGTTGCGAATGAGCTCACACCAGCCCACAACTACTCACAAAAACTGACACACCACCTTGTACAAACACAGCAAGAAGTAGGAAACAAAGTCCACTAGTGTCACAGGTTCACAGCTACCCAAAGAACAATGTAAAGAAAAAAAATTCCCTTCCTGTTTATTATGACTAATGCAGTATTAGGGCTGAAACACTCATACCGGATTTACTGTTTTATAATGTTGCAAGTTTAATAGTGAGTGGTAGCATATGACTACGTAAGCAGACAGACGTTAATGTCACTTTGAAAATGGCTCTTAGAATAACACAAAACGGATGTTAACACATTGGCTGAATTTCTCACATTAGCCAAAGCTTTAACAGCCACTACATTACTAATACTGAAACGCTGCTGAATAAGTGTCCGCGACCTCAAACCTTGTTTTGAGCTTTGTAACAGGGTTTAAACAGCGCGGTGACTGAGGAGACTCTGCGCTGTCTCGATTGGGTGTTTAAGTGCATTGTACGTTGAATGTAACACATAAATCGGTAACTTCGACTCTACACGGTATATTCTGCTAAACATTCCTCCCTATTTTCCTGGCCATGCTGTCGTGTACTGAGGAAGGAAAAGGAGTTCATCAACCCCTCCAACACGGAGCTTTAACCGGACATCACATTACAAATACACAATTTCCTGAACTCGGTTACTTCTAAGTTCACCAGTTAAAGGGACTAGAAAGAAAAGAGTTTACATATTCCATGACTCCTGCTATGGGGGTATTGTTTCTCATCTCCATAACTCGACTTCTCTGTTCTGTATTCACATTATTGTTAAACAGCCTCTATTGTTCAAGTTTCCTCTTTTATATTCTTTGTCCAGAAAACCACTTGTAAAAAGATTTTTGTGGTTTTATGTACTAAATGGAGTTATTCATTTTTTTACATGACCATTTTCCAACCCCTCATTATCCATTACAATGAAAAGGTATCTTTGTCACCCCCCCCCCGCCCCCATGCTGTTCTGACTGGCTGGCCACATGTGAAATAAGCTATACTCCACTGCCACTTACAAACTGAGCCAAACTGCACAGTAGAAAAACACCGGAAGATGAAAAAAATCTAATCTTATCAACATAGTGACGTTTGAACCACAATACGATCCAAACAAACATCGCCCAACACCTTCTGATGGAGTATCTGGCAACATATCTAAAAATACTTTTGCCATCCTGATCATTTGCCAGGAACACCACAACATTTATCTACGTTTTTTGACATGTGTTCATAGTAATAAAACAATCGACCATGAGAAATAAAAAAAAAAAAGTGCCATCTCTGCAGATTCGTTTGTGTTGTATGGACTGGGGACAGAAGAGCAACCTTAGAAACTGTTAAAGCGGGAATGGCGTTTCTGAACCGGACACAGTTGTTTTTCACAATATGCCAAACTAGAAGACATTCGGGATTTTCCCTTATTTATTTTCACCACCATGAGAAGTGATCCTAAATGTTTCTAGCTCCACACTTTACAGCATCAATATGTTAAAAACAAAGTTGACAAATCAGAAATGACATAAAGGAGCACTTTACAACACAAGAGAATAGGAACAGATGGCAAACGTGTAGATTAAACGTGTCCTCCTTTAGTAGGATGAGTGTGGAAGGGCAAAGAAAGGTACAAAGAAAAGCCGGGTGAAGAAATGTGATCGGTATGCATTCAAGGGGTAATATGAGGCACTGTAAGGAGCTGGTTCTATTCAGAAAATTAGGTTTTCAGTCAAAGTTCAGATTGAGGGTCTTGGTTTTAGACAGAACGGCCTGAAATATTTTAATCTTAACCCAGTGCACGTGACTTGCAATTTAATGCGAGTCTTGGTCTCTGGGCTACAAAACCAAAATAGTCCACAGGACAGAGAGAATTTTGTGTTCCAGTCTTTTCTTTAAAAACCTGCTTGTTCAAGGACAGAAAATAACTGCTACGCACATATATTTGAGAAGAGCAATACAAGATTCTTTATCAGCATTGAATAAGCAGACGATGACTGCGTAACAGACTGTCCTTCTCATTGTTTGCTACTGATAAACAGTCCCCAAAATCCCAGTACAATGGTCATGTTTGGTATTCTGCTCAGTATACATAATGCACTTTGTTTTAGCACGTAAATCAAAGCTGAATTAGTCACTGGATAAATGGGGGGGGAGAAGATCAAATCAACATATAGGTGCAGTTTTCAATCTTTCTGTATGCATGCGCATACAGCTTAACTGAGCCTAAATCCAAGGCAACACACGAGGGATAACCAGGACACTATCAGTCTACAACTGCATTACTCATTTAAATACATCTATCTAGTTCGATATATTCAGAGTTGTTTGCATCACCACGGTTAACGTTAAAGTTTCTCAGCTTCACAGTCTGTACTTCTGCACTTGCTGAAAAACGTGAGATTTGGGCAATAAAACACTTTCTATAGCTGAGGGATATGACTGTTCCATTAGATTCAGTTCACCAAACCAAAATAGAAATCAAGCAAGTCAATGCCATGATGCAACACGTGCATGATTTTTTTTATTTTTAAATGGGTCAGGAAGACATGCAGCCATTTTGCTTCGTTTTACAATCGATGTCATTTTGGATAGACATGGTGTGATGAGGCTGAACTGCATTCATGCACAGTTATGTGTCTCATCTTGTCAGTGTAGATAAGAAAGGTCTGCTATCTTTCATTCTGCTCTCTCGCCTTCCCACTCCATCCATCCCACTCCATTTTGAGTTTGTGTAAGCATGCCAGAGCTGGAGTCCATCACACAGAGTTACATAACACAGAAAACCACAGAGTATCTCAGAAAAAGTGTAGACAGCCTGCTGCCATCTCCTTACAACAATCTCTCCCAAAACGACACACATTCAGGATTCTCTGTGTTTACAATATAATGCCTCATTAATACACCCTTTCCAGAGAAAAGGGGGGGGGGGGGGATGACGACAACTGATTTGCAAATACTCTAAGACAGATGACATTTATATTCTTGGAAATGTATACTCAGATTCTTGGAAAGTTGCCTCTGACCTTTCAACCGAAATGGTTTTAAAATAAAGCAGAGCACTCATGGCCACCTGTATATAATCCTTCATTTAAATCTGAACTTACTATATGCAGCTGCTAAACAAAATCATAAAACAATATATACACCAATCAGCCATAACTTTAACACCTGCCTAATATTGTACATGTCTCCTTGTGCACTAAAACAGCTTAGACCCATCAAGGCATGGACTCCACAAGACCTCAGAAAGTGTGTTGTGGTAGCTGGCACAATGACAAAGCAAATCCTGTAAGTTGCGAGGTGGGGCCTCCATGAATCAGACTTGTTTGTCTGACACATCCCACAAATGCTCGATCGGATTGAGATCTGGGGAATCTGGAGGCCAAGTCAACCCCTTGAACTCTTTGACATATTCCTCAGACCATTCCTGAACAATTTTTGCAGTGTAGCAGAGCGCATTATCTTACTGAAAGAGGCCACTGCCACTAGGGAATACTGTTGCTATGAAGGGGTGTATAATGCTTGGTCTGCAACAATGTTTACGTAGGTGGTACGTGCCACAGTAACACCCACATGAACGCCAGGACCCAAGGTTTCCTAGCAGAACATTGCC
>JAOUWY010000078.1:17607151-17623688 GCA_025728095.1 Prietella phreatophila | reverse complement strand
ACGGATGTGAGTATTGGCGTATATGCTGAATTTTAATTGTCTTTAGGAAATAGGCTAAATTCGGGCCTTCACTATGATGAATGTATTAATTTACTTGCCTCTTTGAATAAGCTGATCAACTGCCATCCTTTATTACAGCTGACACATGTATTTTCTATATCTTGAAAAGACTTATTTTCATAGTGTGCTGTGTGTTTTGTCTAAATCTATCTAGCACCTGCACCAGTAGAAACCCGCCTACTACGCAATTCTGTTGCTATGTGCATTAATACTCCTGTTCTATATGAAATAAACTGGAGGTCTCTGTGAACAGCATGTGTGTCAATGTGTGTGTTCAATTAGACTCTCCAGGCACCTAAATACTCTGTGGTAAATCACACTTTCTTGCTCATAGCACAGAACTAAGAGTAAAGAGAAATAAAAGGTTGTAAGGCTGACGGAGGACTGAAGGACATAATCTGAGATTCTTTAAATCTAACAGTCATTCAGTGTAAAATTATGGCCATGTGCAGGGCGCCATGAAGAGTTTTAATGGGGGTATGCGAGACAAAAATTTTGGGTCCCCTTCTTCCACATGAATGTGTGTTTTCTTTCGTGGTTCGGACATGCAGAACAGTATCACCTGCTGATTGAGTGGAATACCTGAGATACACTGGACAACAGGTATGGGCCGGGGAACTGAGGTGGGGCGCAGACGGAGAGTGAGAGACAGAGGGCGAGAGAGGGAGAGAGAAACAGAAGTAGTCGTGAGAGCGACAGTAAGACAGACAGAGAAAGAGAAAGAGACTGTGGTGGTGGGCAAACAGGGAGATCAAGACAAACAGAGAGTCTAAGAGAGGGAGAGAGCGACTGAAGGACAGATAGGGAGAGATGGAGAGAGACAGACAGATCCAGAGAGAGAGAGAGAAAGTAAGACAGATAGGGAGAGACAGGGTGAGACATGTACACAGAGAGAGAGAGAGACAGACAAATATAAATAAAGAAATATCTTAATTATATTCTGTATATTTATCTGTCTATTTTCATCTCTCTCTCTCTCTCTCTAACTATCTCTATCTATCTATCTTATACCTTACTCTCGCTAACTTGTAGTCCTATGTTTTTCGTTTGGACCCCTAATGTCCTGGACCCATATGGCTGGCATACTCTGCACCCCCTGTAATGGCGCTCTGGCAATGTGCAATGTCTTATAACAGCTGGGAAATTGTTGCAAAATGAATAATTCATTGTTTACAGTAACTAAGCATGCCAAGCCAACTCATAACCTGTCATGTTGTGGGCTTTGGTGAATTGAGGATGCTAACAATGCTATCTGTATCAATTTATCACCCTTCAGATGTTAGGACATGCCCCAAATATTTGACTTTAGGTTGGACCAACTGCAGTTTTAATTTAGAACATTTACGGCCATTTTTAGCTAAGACTGTTAACAGTGCTTTGGTGTCCAGCTCACACTGTTCCCTACTCTCAGAGCAAAGAAGCAGATCAGCTATGTACGGTAGCTGGTGGCTGACGTTTGTTTGTAACTCTTGAGAGAAGAAAGTTGGAGATTCCCTACTGCACCACTGGTAGTGTCTGCCATTAAAGGTAAAAGCACACCAGTACTGGCTGTCTTTGTGAATGGGGATACTGAAAAATGCATTTGCCAAATCAATACCAGAGAAAAAAATTCATTTGGAGGCATATTTGACAAAATGTTACAAGGATTTGGAACAATTGGAGCTGATGTATGTACAGCAGAATTTACTCCCCTTAAGTCAGAATTTACTCCCCTTAAGACGGCAACAAAGGTTAGCTTATCTTTTTGTATGAAGTGGGCTGTTCACTGGGCTAGCTTCACAGGGGACAACTCCACCTCTTTCAATCAAAGAAGTGACAAAGTCATCCAATCTCTGCTCCGCTTCCAAAGAAGTAGGATATTGGGCGGAAGGATGGCTTTGGACGTACTTCTAATGGCTTAGCATTCTTCATACAGCCAAAGTCATATAAAAGAGACATTTTTGTTCTGAGGTCAAGGAAACTTAAACAGCACAAAATTGATAATCATAGTAAATGGTATAAATAGAAATAGTTTCTGTCTCAGGCCAAGGAAACCATTCTGTTTCAAAAACCAGGTCTACATGCCTTGGGGAAAAGTATAGAATCAGGATAGATTTCACTGTACACTTTATCAGTGGTCACATCTCAAGAATACAAGCAATCACTTGCTGTAAAAATTCAACTTTCTTTCCACATACATGCACAGAAAGCATTGAATTTTGATCAAGATTGCAAGAAACTTTTAGGAATTGACCACACCCTACCTCCTCCCCTGCCTGCATTCATACTGCATCTGCAGTTGTGTTCTTTTCATCTTCTGCCCCGCCAACTCATCTGTCTCCCCCAGCCTCCTTGCCACTGAAGTCCAAAATATGCAAGCTGAGCACACTAAAAAGCTTAGTAAGACGCGTTCAGCATGCTTGGCATGAGCCACCAACTCGGTGTATGATTTGTTGATGCAAAATTGCCATTTTTACGATCTCTTTATACTGTCCAATAGCAACATACCCTCTGAACATATTATCCCAGCCTTCACCGGACTGCATACCAATGTGTTTGTTCATCACAACATGCAAACATTCAACAAAGTTCTGAACCGTTTCCCATTTTTCCTGTGTGTCATTATTCACTTTAGTCCAATCCCAATTCCACTTCATGCTCCATTGCTGGCTTCTTCTTTCGTTGTTTTTGATTGTCAACAAGTTAATTTACACAATTTGCATGTGATGGTATTCCACTCTGGACCTGGTGGCCAATACATATTGTCCATCTGTCTAATATCCTGTACACACTGCACAATATTAATAGGTTTGTGATCTCGTTTGCTGTACTGTTCATTTCTGAAATTTCAAAAGGATGATAAACATCAACATTTCCATTTGGGCCAGGAAAAGCCGGCATGGGCATCGGCAAAGGCTATAATTCATCCACTTTTCCGTTTGCCTTCCGAGGTCTAGTCATAATCCTATTCGATGAAACTGTCCAGAATGTTTATCCATCCATCCATCTTCTACCGCTTACTCCTTCTTCAGGGTTGCAGGTGAAGGGTGAATTTTGGAGTTAGTAGAGCCCATTCTTGTCAATCAGCCTACTATAGAGAAAAATACACACAGATTAAAAGAAAGACACCGTACCAGATTAAGGGTCTTTATCGAACACTCTATACTCCACTTTCTTTAGTTTTTCTTTAGTCTCTCTTGTTATTTGATCTTCAAGCAGCTTTTCTTATTTGTTCTCAAAATATTGATTCAGCTTTTTAAACACTCTGGTCATTCTCTTCAAATGATATTGAGCTTTAAATAATGGTATATTTTGTGTATGGGCCGATGCAGTAATAAAATACATGACAATATTTACATATGATTTAATAGCTTATTTTGATAAACATCAAAAATCTAAAAAGTGTTTCTCATACCTGACACCCAGATGAACACTTTTCAGTCGGTTGTATGACTGTAAGTCATTCCCTTCAAATGCTATTGAAGTTAGAATCGTGTATAACAATGACGTATGTGACTTTAGAGACGGTCCCTTAACTTCCGCATATACTCGAATATGGACCCTCCACCGTCAAGCTAACATTTCTACAGTTATTAAAACGTCACAACAAATAATTGGCTAGCAGCCGAATTAGGCTGCCGAACTCCGCCTACTAACTGTTGTAAACACGCCTCGACTGTGCGCATGCGCATTGCTCAGTTTTTAAATCGAACGTAGGAACAACATGGTGCTCAGGATCACGCCAGAAAATGGGGGATAGTAGTAAAAGTAAAGTATGCCATCATTATAAACATTATTATTTTCCACGCCAACGAGGAACGCGAGTAGAATAAACCGTGGCAGTTCAACACCAACGTTACATCGGAACGGGCATTAACCCGCAATCTGTTGGAAGGGACTGTTATTGTTTTCCCCCATCTCTTCGGTTAGCTAGCTATTAGCTAGCTATTAGCTAGCTAGCAATTTAGCTGCACGGCAGCTAGTTGTCCGGTGCTGCGGATCAAGATGGAGGCGAGTGGCAGTTAGTCAAGCGCTGTGTTGCTTCTGGAGCAAAACAGTCTGCGCGTCTCGGTTTATTAGCGGAGAGTGTTCGTCCTGTAGTGGTTGTTTGTGCATGGGAAAGCGGCTAGATGTTTAGCAGCTAAGCTAATTAGCAAGCTTTGCAGGGCTGTGTTCGACAGCATCATGACGGATCTGCGGCGTTGTTTTCTCGGGGGGTTCGGTGTGACGTTCCGTGGTTCGTATTTCACAGCGTGTCGTTTTGCTAAGCTTACGCCTGACTGAGATAAAGACGTTTAGAACTTTAGATGGTGGAGCTATGGTTTCCTTCTGTAGCTTGTTGTCATGAATATGCGGACTGAGTCCATCTCAAACGTGGGATTGCGCTCGGAATCGAAGAGTTTTTACTTGGCAAAAGGACACACGATCGGTGTCCCGAGAAATCCCCACGGCTTGCTGGCAGACACGCATGACTCTGTTGGGATCACTCTCAAGGACGCCGGGCAGCGTTTTGGTAAATCAAGAAACCTGGCCAAGGATCTCGGCGGTAAAGCGGCTCGGCCTTTATTGCCGGTGGGACAAAACAAAGCTGGTGCTTCTGGAACCAGCTCTGAGAGCACCGACAAATCAGCGTCTCAGACCAAACCAATGGGGGGCGAAGGAACCCCTCTTAAAAGCAAAACTCCACTTGGACAAACCGGTACTACTGATCATAAAGCAGATTTTGTTTCGATGAATTCCCACAATTCCAGAGATTCTGGTAGCGAGGACGGCACAAAGGGGTTTGAAACTATGGGGGCTCACGGTGTGGCATCACACGAACACACAGAAGGCAAACGAAACAACATGAGGAAGTCCTCAAGCCATCCCAGCTCCCAGGCCAACTGTCTTCATCAGCTACTTTTGCTTCAGCTGGACCTGATCGAGCAACAGCAGCAGCAGCTTCAGTCTAAGGACAAGGAGATGGAGGAGTTAAAAGCAGACAGAGACACGGTATGTGGTGGTGTGGGTTTTTGTTTGTTTATTTATTTATTTATTTTTAATTTGTTTAGATAAGCTCTCATACCCTGGCCTCTGAAAGTTAGAACACGTATTTCATTAACGAGTTTTTATTTTGTCTTTTTTTTTTTTTGATGCAACTGTCTCCACAGCTTCTTGCACGGATCGAGAGGATGGAACGGCGTTTACAGTTGATGAGTAAGGAACCGCGGGATAAGCGTCTCTTTCAGCCTTTAGAGAGATGGGTCCCAGACACTGATGACTTCTGGGATTCAGATGTAGGAGACAGCCCTCAGACCCCCACACCTAAAACCCCCTTTAGTCGAAGCAGCAAAGCGCAAAAGAGGTAAAAAAAAATAATAATAATAATAACCCAACTTTTTATTTATTTATTTTTATTTATTATTTTTTTAAATCCGTGCCTTATGAGTGCCCGGTCATGTTTCACTTTGTAGGTTGATGTATTATGTGCATTTGATATTCTGTTTAGGAAATGTGGCTTCTTGGATTCCAAAATACAGAGGTCACAGGGCAAGTCTTCAAGGTTAACCCCCCAGAAGTCTGACACTGGTGCAGCCTCACCATGTCAGAGGGAGCTGCGAAACAAAGAGACCCCTGAGACGGCACCGGGGAGGTCGTCTGGCCCGACAGAAACAACAGCCAATGCAGAAGAGAGCTGTGAAAATGAAGACCTTCCATACATGACGACAACAGAAATGTACCTGTGCTGCTGGCACCAACCTCCTGTCTCCCCCCTCTGTGAGGTGTCCCCCAAGAAAGAGGACGATGTTGCCAGTAAGTGTTTCAGATGCAGTCGTTTCCTTTTCTATTTCTGGACACATTGGTTGGTGGTGTTAAATCAGTATATATGCTTAAACCTTTTGCACAGTTCCATCCTGGCGGGAAAACAGCATCGAGCCTTTGAAGGACGATGATGCTTTAGATATTTCGGAGGTGAGATAATGTCTTTCTTTAGCCCCCACCCCCATTACATTACCAATATAGTGTACGCCAATCATGTTGGATCATAATTCCTGAACACGTGTGTTGTCAATTAACTACAGAATCTTGAGGATGGGGTGTTTCTGAAACGTCACTCAAAGCTGGAGCTGGATGAGAAGAGAAGGAAAAGGTAAGTCTAGATCCGCAGTATGCATGAACTAACGTGTGTGTGTATATTTTACAGGATCCTGAGTAGTCTCACTTTCTATGTTTATTCTCGGCACTGACTGGACTATTTTTTACAAAAAATTTTTCCTCACATCAGATGGGACATTCAGAGGATACGGGAGCAGCGTATGCTTCAACGGCTGCAGCAGCGCATGGAAAAAAGAAAACTAAATATTCAGGAGAGTGAACCAGAGATTTCTTCATTTTATCCTGATTCTGATGATGGTATGTTCTGGGCTCTAGTTAGAAGCCTTCTAATATGCATGCTAGCATGTTTTTCAGTTGGTATTTTTTTTCAGTGATCGCAAATGTCTTCTAAACACAATTTCTCTCCTACAGTGGAGTCAGTTGTTATAACACCTTTCCTGCCAGTTGTGGCCTTTGGTCGTCCTTTACCCAAGCTGACTCCACAGTAAGTACCTCAAGTTCTCTTAGCAGTTACAGAACTTTGTTCTTACAGTCTGATCTTGTTAAGTGCTATTGTTGCCTTAATGTAGTATTTGGATGGATGATTTCTTTCCCCCCTTTTTTCCTCTCACTCCCTAAGGAATTTTGAGCTGCCGTGGCTTGATGAAAGAAGTCGGTGCCGTATAGAAAATCAGAAAAAACAAACTCCTCATAGGACCTGTCGGAAATAAGGCAATCTTGCACAAGTTGAGTGCACAAGCTGGAATGTTAAATGCTGCAGGATACTTGATCAACTTGATGGATTTACAGTTAAACTGCAATGAAATGCCGTTTGACATTGAGAAAATGGCTGTATTGCAGATCTATTTATGTTACTACTCTTTAGGACAAACCCATCATTAGAATGCCCTGTATTTTCTTTTTAAAACACATATTGTGTTTAGTCTCGATTGAGCTCTGTATAAAATAGTTCTGGTCCTGTTCTATTTTTATATAAATGGTATTATGGGGCATTGATTCAAGCAATGCTTTCACCTTGTGGATATTGATATCTGATGCATATGTTGCATGCAACACCTAAAATGGTTATAGTCTGCATACAACAGACCTTGTGAATTACACAGTGCTAAAATGTACACCTTCTATTAACATGCACCGTGAAAGAGGAATGGGGAGTGCAAATCAAAACAGTGAGAATGAATGAAAGCCTAATGTCCTCCAAATCCAAATGAAAATTTTAGAATGCATGATTGACGAATTGTACTGAATTTCTATTCCATTAAAAACCTTTAAGCATCAAAAAATTTGAGGTTAAATAACAAGTGTGCTTTTGTCTTGTAGCAAATATTTAAGAGTAGTCCTTATTTGTGAGCTTATACTGAAGGTCTCTAGATCTTTGACGTTGTTCAGCACGCTTTGGTCTAAAATGGTCTCACTTCATGCTTTCTCGAGTAGCTGTTTTTTTGTTTAAGTGTTAAATTCAGTGTAGTTCACTGAAGCAAATTGTCTTGCAAAAAAAAATATATATACAAAGACAATTCATTTTGTATTTGTCCTTCTTTCAGTATCTAAATTCAGAAAATAGGTTTGCCATTTTCTGTAATTCTGCCTCATTTCATGACTGTACCCTGAAACACTTTTGGAACAATTCAGTACTCCCTTTATTTCAGTATACATAAATCTGCTACCACCACCACCGCCGCAACAGTGAAATGACTTTATAAAAGTTTGTTAGCAATTAATCAAGAGTTATGTATAAACTTTTCAGAAACAAGCCTTTTTTTTTAGAAATGGTGACTTTCAGCAGAGTGATGTCCATACATCCCTATCAATGAATCATTAGCTGGGTGTATTTTAAAACACTGCCTTGGACAGAACATTTTCAGCCTCTTTGTTGTTATATTGCATCATTATAGTGGTGTGTAACATTCAGTCATCAATTCGCATTCATTATATCATTATTTCAGTATGTGGAAAAATATTAAGAGGAAAAACGAGGCAAAACATCTTCATTTACCTATCGATAAATACATTAAAGTACACCAATCATTTGTTTGTCTAAGCACTTTTTCCCCCAATTATATTTTTTATTTTGAGAAATTAAGAATCGGTTCAGATCGTCTTAGATTCATAAAACCCAAGGGGCTCATTACGTGTGTAACATTTAGGAAAATGTAGCAAAAGGATTTTCTGATGGTGACCTCAAACCAGATCAAAGTTTAAACAAGACTTGCAAGAATTATACTTCTGTAATAAAACCACACTCATATTACTGTGATGTGGCATATAAAATAACAGCTTTATTAATATTTATTTCATTACCCAAACAACCGATTGTATAGCCTTTTTTGTTTCTTAAAGTACTTCTTAGTGTTTATGCCTCAGCTAGTTCCAGCAAGGTGCTGAAAACGGTTTAAGGATCAAAATCTTTGTTTTGAGCACTTGTTTGGTAGCAGAACATACAGCCCAGTTACAGTAGAAAAAAAAAAAAAATAATACAAGCATTCACATAAGAATGCCTAAAGCAAAGAGGGGGACAAAAACCAACAGACACTGCATCCAAATACTGCAGTGTCCATCTGTCCTCTGATTTAATCTCTGAACACCATGTAAGCTGTTAGAAAACCTTATGCACATTTCCACCCTAAAGCCTTAACCCAACTATGCGTCTCCCTCAGTCTCTCCTGAGGTTATTTAGTCTCTCCTCCAGGTCAGCATCTGCATCTGCCAAAGCTGGCTGTGGCTCAGCTTTCTTCCCAGCAGCAACTGAAAGATTCCCCCCAGTAGATGGCAGGTCTGTGTGAAAACACGCAGATATTTAAAATGACTGACATCTCGATATGCATATAATAATGATATACAGTTAGCGTGTAGTTCACATACTTGAGAGTTCATCTGAAAGATTCAGACCCAACTCATCCAGCACTTGGGAAACCACAGCGTCACTAAAACGCAAAATAAAATAAGGGCAATATAGCAATTTCATGCATGCAGGTTCATACGCAAGTCAGTTCTTATAAAAGATATGATCCTACCTTTCCTCTTCATCATCCTCATCTCCCATTGCGTCATCAATGGCATCATTCATCATTTCTTCCTTCATGTCCATAATTTCACTTTGGCGCTCAAACTCCATCATGATTTTCTGAATTTGTGGCAACTTTAACTGTGTTAAAGACATTTCAGTGATTTTAGTCCATTCTGAAAATATTGGGCTTTATTCCATAATAAAAATATATATATATAATAAATATTTATTTTGCATACTAGGGCCTGTCTCACAAAGCAGGTCTTGATAAGTGGATACAATTACAATAACAAATGCAATCACAGTCGATTCTAGCAAAGAAAAAAGTTAATTCTGCCACCTCGGTGGTCAGGGATGGTTGGGGTCTACTTCAAAAGTGTACAAGGAAATAGTCTGACTGGTGGCTGGAATGTGAGTGCAGTCTATAGCACCAATTACTCTTGAGAATCCCATTTTAAATCATACCTCTGAACTTAATTATTGATAATTAACTGAAAAATGTACAATGTGGACATGCTCTTTAAAAGTTCTTCTGTGCAGACACTTACAACCACTTCGTAACGTGCTTAGCTATGATTTGCTGAGATTCCTGGTGTCAAAAATGGCACCTGATTCATAGAAAAATCATTTTAGATTGAGAAAACAAGTGACAGCAATAGCAAGTGCAGTGGAAATAGCAAGATCATGCCTTAAAAGCAGTTAAAGACCTGATACGAAATTCAGCACGTTACCATGTAACGCAGTAAAGTACAACCACTGTTGTAAGGCAGGAAATCCAGGGTAAGATATAAACATTTCAAGCTATGCTCAGATAGCTAGATAACCAATAAATCCTGCTTCATGAGATAGGCCCGGTGTGACTGACGGTGAGCTTGTTTTGATAAGAATGTGTTGAAATAACAGTAAACACATGGAAAATGTGTCATTTTACATTACATTATGGTCATATCAGGTTCTAAAGTTAATATATATCATATCATACAATACTATACTGTGAAACATAACACACCACCTGGCATTTTGTGTTTTTAATTCAGTTGTATAAAAATCTCAGTGTTTGGCACGTAATGTGTATTAATCGAAATGTCAAAATTCTGCTTTACATATTAGTCACAATAAATTATACAACATGTGTAGATGTTTCACAGTTTGGTATTCCAGCATCAAGCCTCCAATTCTGGGCGGGTTTTCTAGATCCAAGTAGCTTCCAAATATGGAAGATACAAGTTTGGAAATCTAAATATACCTCCATTCTTTTGAAAAGAGAAATCATGATATTGTTTACTCAAGATTTCTAACCTGTCTGTTCATTGTGGCCATGGCTTTGGTGACTCCCTTCATGGCCTGTGCCATGCTGTTGTTTGATTTGAGGGTTTGGATTTTAAGACTGACTGCTTGGATATTGGCTCTCATCATGATGAACTTCTTTACATATCTCCTGGTGCGAACCAAGTCCTTAGCCATGATCTTAACAGCATCCTGGAACAATCGAGATGTATTCATTTATATTATAGATATCTCATCAGGGTTAATTATGACAGTGTGTAAATGTGATTATATTAATGAGACTACCATCTGTCCCTGTTTTGCCATTTTCTTAATGTCAGCTATGATTTTCTTTTCCTGCTGTTCCATCCTCTGGCGTTCTCTGTCTAGCTCTCTCATGGCTCTGTTCAGTGCTCTCTGGTTCTGTCTCAGCATCTCCTCTGGGGTCTTTCTCCGCCCAAATAAGAACTCCATCTAATCATGAAACAAAATGGCACACGTCTAGCTCATCATTCAAAACTCAACTACACGACATTTCCGAAATCTGATTTAAATGAAGACAAATAATCAGTCACTGGTGAGGCCATGCCCAAGGTATTCTGGGTAATCACATGAGAACCCAACCTAAAGAGTGACTCCGATTAGTGACGTCATTAAAAAAAAGCACACCTTCATGCGCACAAATGACAATACCGTGTACGCGTTCAAGGGTAGAATTAATTGGACAATTTGTCTGAATCAGATTTATAGACCATAGAAGTATTCCATCACATGTCGCACTCGAAGGATGGGTTTATGCTTATCAACTCTACATCCAACATGTTCATCGAATAAAACAAGAGTTCAATATCATTCCTGGAGCAGCTGCTATTTAGCGTCTATTTTACATTAACGAACGTTGCATTCATGTTTTTAAAGGTACAAATGCTGGACCGTCACGTAAACGAGTTACAAACATTATAAATAAACGTCGAGTCTTACCAGTTCAGGTCAGAGAGCTGGCAACTTAGATACAAATAGAACGAGCTAGCAAATTGCTAGCAAACTAGCTAACGGTAACTAAAGACATGAACTTGACGTAGACCGTGAAGCACTTAGGAAAAATATATTACTTTAGAGTTTACCTTTATTGTTGTTGTTGTTGTTGTTGTTGTTTTCGGTCGTAATATCCAGCAGACTGGTACTTAACCTGTTAAACCAGAGGCCGGTTTCTCTCACTATTCCTAACCTGCGAGTTTGTTTTCCTTCTTTTACTTCCGCATGTAATCGGTTCCCATTACGTCATCGGATGTACGTCATCAGCGGTTTAAAACTCCTCAGTGTTTGTTGTCAAATCGCCCGATTTCCATAAAGAAGGCAGATTTTCTCACCACACAGTTCAGTTTCATACGGAACAACAAAGGCATACTATTAAAACAAACAAAAAAAACAAATCACTTAGAAAGAATGTCATGTTAATTTTAATGGACTCTAGTTCAGTAGGAATCAACAGTGGCGATTTGGATGTGAACATATTTATACTGATAATGTTGATGTTTTAAAGCCTCAGTGTAGCAATAAGATCACAATAAATGCTCTTTGCTCTGTTTCATTTTCTGCAGCAAGGTTTCTTTGGTCTTCTTTTGTCTTATATTGGGCAAAAGTGTGGAAAATGCTAAATAAATGTATCAGTAACAAAATTAATTGTGTTCTTACAAAATGCTGCGTAGGATTTATCCAGCAAAGCATGTTTTTGGGGAGATTTCTTTTTTTCTTTTTTTCCACGTTTCATTTTTATTGAGCATTTCTGCTGAACACTCCTGATGAAGATTTCTAATGAACATTTCTAATGACCATTTCTGCTGAACATTTTTAATGACCATTTCTGCTAAACATTTTTGCTAAACATTTCTACTGACCATTTCTGGTAAAGATTTCTAATGAACATTTCTAATAACCATTTCCGCTAAACATTTCTACTGACCATTTCTGATAACATTTCTACATTTCTGCTAACCATTTCTAATGAACATTTCTAATAATCATTTCTGCTAAACCTTTCTACTGTCCATTTTTGCTAAACATTTCTGCTAAGATTTAGTTTGAATGTATTTATTCATTTTCATATGATTCATTTACATGTAATTCATTTTCATGTGATTAATTTACCTTTTCTCTCCTCCCTTCCCTTTCCCAAATATTTCATTGAGAAGGAAAACAAAAATTAAATTAAAAGTACCCATGCAATAATGCATTTATTTTGTTTACTTTATTCACTCAATATACTATGGGAAGGATTTAGAAACTTACATTAATAGAAGACTGGGATGCGTGATAGAAATGTGTGTATTTGATGTGCTTTTTTTTATTTAATTTTTTTTATTTTCAGAATGACATTCTGGAATGTAAACAACAATACACAGTTATTTATTTTATCACGTAGGCTAAACACAAGAAGAAAACGGGTCTTCTCAAACCCCATGTTCTACATTTTATAAATGACTTTAAACACAAACCTTCTGGAACAAACACATCAAACAACAAAAATAAAAGCACTGGAAAACAGGCAGTGTTTTTAAAAGAACTGAACTCCGTGTAAGAAATGCTGTCTGGCAGCACCAATGTTATAAATAATGTGACTATGCTCATTACCTCTTGTTCATCTGGCGCTGAATAAATGAACGCAAGAAACCTTATTGTTTTAGCAAGGTTGTACACTCACATAACGAAACAAATGAATACAATTTAGTTGCATGTTTGCACACAAAAACAAAAGTAAAACCTGGTGATAATGTGTGAATATTCATTGCTACATTCATACAAAGCAGACCGTCCAATGACACGATGAATGTTTATATGCTTATGTTATAAAGAATGTTTATAGGAACAGAAAAATGATATATTAATAATAATAATGATGATGATAATGTATATAGCAGCAGTGACTTTGGTGTTACACCATCTTCTCTTTCGTACCAATAGGCGGCAGTGCTGCTTCGTTATTAGTTATACACGGCTGTCCGTGAATCATAGAGGAAAAAAAAATCGATTGAAGCACACAATGCAGTTTCACTGTAGCGTTATCCACCCAGGATTCACGTTATTACCAGCTTTCCAGCTACCATGAAAAAACATGTATATAGTTATCTGATTTGGACGATCGGGATTCATTACAGCGGTTTATGAATTCCTTTAAAGACCACACTCGAGAGAGAACATTTATTTCAACGGCGCAAACAGGAAGATAATTGAACTTTCCCGGACTGAGTAGGTTAGACAGTGGGCCGCGGAAGGAGGAGGCTGGCCTGCGTTACGGCCGCTGACGCTGAAGCTGCATGCCCGTGTAAATCGAGCCCGAGGCTTCGGGGCCTTCACCACTGTCGTCTAATGGAGACCGGACCGACCGAGCAGAAGCTCGAAGAGAACGATCATTCGCATCGGCACCTTTTGAGTGGTGGGTGGTATCCGGATCGCATTATGTCACGCGAATACAAATGTAAACAGAACGAGCGAGGATTTGTTTACGTTTAATACGCGCACCGTTCCATAAACAGTCCGGAAAAGAGAAGCGGTTCTCAAGCAGGGGCTCGGGCGAATTCATCTTTCTCTCTTGCTCTCTCGTCAAAGGAACGCTAGCGCAGTTAGCTTAGCTCGGGTCAGTGTAGTATGGTTTGTGTTTTTTGAACAAATCACCCCGCTTCACCGTGCTTCGATGATGAGGGTTTGCTCGAGCTGGTTGGATTACGAGCTGTTTTAGCCAACCTGCTCATCGTATGCCTGTCATCGATGCTTCGGCAAGTGTGTGGGGGTAATTTTAGCCGATTAGCAAACAACTTAAGCTAGCGTAGTTAGCGAAATAGCTAAACTGTGCTGACCTCCTATCCAGCTGTTTCGGGCATTTTGTCCAAAAGATGTACAGCCGTTTAGACATTGTTGTGGCTTTTGTTCAGATCGGACACCGCGTTGTAAAACGCGATTAGATTATCGAGGCGCTGTTGACACAAGGAGTTCTCAATAGGAACAAGTAGCAGGCTAGCAATATGTTAATTACCTTACCGTCATTTTTTTTGTAGGTAGCAAGCTTGCTAGGCCAGTTAACCAACCAACTAACTAACCCAATAAACAAGCAACCAACTAACAAATTAACAAACCAACTAACCAAACAACCAACTAGCTAACACGTTAACCAACTAACACAATAACTAAGCAGCCAACCAACTAACAAATTAACCAACTAACTAACCCACTAACCAAGCAGCCAACTAACTAACCATCTAACAGAGTAACAAACCAACTAACAGAGTAACCAACTAACAAATTAACCAACTAACTAACCCACTAACCAAGCAGCCAACTAACTAACCATCTAACAGAGTAACCAACTAACAAATTAACCAACTAACTAACCCACTAACCAAGCAACCAACAAACTAACCATCTAACAGAGTAACCAACTAAACTGCCAACCAAGCAAGTAACAGACCAACTAACAAATTGACCAACTAACTAACCTGCCAACCAAGCAAGTAACAAACCAACCAACTAACAAATTAACTAACAAACCATCCAACTGAACAACTTACCAACCAACTAACAGAGTAACTAACTGAATGACTAACTAACAACTTAACCAACTAACTACCTTAACTAAGCATCGTCACCGGTCGGATAGCTAGCGAGTTTATTAAGGGTGCTTGTTTATTCCGTCATTGTTGTTCACTAGCGCTTTTGTTCAGGTTAGATTTAAGAATTTAACTTTCGTGTGCCGCTTGTAAAACCCCAAGTGCACTGAGATGTGATGTTCGTCTCGTCTACCCTGGAGCATCGCTGTCCATTTGAAGATAGCCAGCTAAATAACAAATATTTAATGATCCAGTTGATTTAATTCTCTTGTACAATATCTCTCAGGACTTTGTAGGTGCTGCCTAATACTGTTAGAAACCTTGAATATTGAGACGCTCGGATAATATCCATATAGAAGTTCGTCTTCTGGCTTTGTTTCTATTAGCTGTTCATCGGTGTCTTGGCTGTCGTTTTCTTCCATCCAACAGCCACCTGAATGTTTTCTCAAATGTAGTTTCCTATGGAGCTGTATATTGTGTTTTTGCTCGGTAAACATGTGAATAGGTTGCGAATAAACTCTTGTGTTTTCCTCTAGATGAAACGCACAATGTCCTGACACAACGACAGTAATGTGGAAGGAAATAGCTTGACGTATACAACAGCCTGTTTTTTTTGTTTTTTTTATGGAAAGCACATTCTCAATCGACCCTCATCAGACAGAGGTGTACTGATGGCATGCATTCTTCAATGGCCACAAAGCTGTAAGCAGACGTATTAACTCCACCTACGTTGGTCCAGGAGGTGTTGGTTTCCTTCAGTGATAGTAAGGTCCATCTGTGGACCGAGGTTTTAGTGCCTTTTCTACGGACTGTGTAGGGTTTGCTTTGACATGGACGGGCCAAGTCGAAGCGGAGGGTTGAGACAGAGCCGTCGCTCCCGTTCTCAGCGTGACCGAGAGCGCCGCAGGAGGAGAGCGGACCTTGGGGCCTCGTCACCGTCCTCGGGCTCCGAGCAAGAACGTTGCAGAGACTCCCTCCTCGGTGCTAGTAATGGAGAATGTCGGCCCGTTTTTCCTGGTGCCAGACATCGGCCTCCACGTCGGAGGAAGCGGGAATCTGTGTCTTGTGAGGAAGACATCATCGATGGATTTGCCATAGCCAGCTTTATAAGTCTGGAGGCTTTGGAGGTATGTGAGATTATAGTCAGTTTCCAGATTGCAGTTATTTAGTACAGATTGTAAGAAAGTGGGATGTAGTAATTTGATCCGTTTAGTCTGCTTATGCTGTTTGTAAATCTTTGGGTTATTTACTTGCTTTTCTGTAAGCTGTGGTTTTTGGGCAATTTCGCAACAGAGATTTTTGTAGTTAATTATTTAACATAATACAATGGTGGGTGGGGGGGGATTTTAGTAATTTTATATCTTGTGTATTTTCTGCATGTGCATTATAAAAGATGGATTGTTCTCTGAAGCCGCCAGAGCGAGCTGGTATGTTTACTAGGGGTTTTATGGGATTCAACTACGATGAGGGCATGCCTATCCCCAACACACCTAGGATCAATCCTATGAACACTGAGCAAGAAAAAGTG
>JAOUWY010000078.1:17571977-17587417 GCA_025728095.1 Prietella phreatophila | reverse complement strand
TTTCTAGACACTCGTAGTGCTTTATATAGTATTGGGGGGGGGGTCCTCCTCAGCCACCAGTAGTGTGTAGCATTCACCTGGATAATGTGACAGCAGCCATAGTGCACCAGAACACCCCCCACACATTATTAGTGGAGAGGAGAGAGCAGTGTAGCCAATTCAGAGATGGGGATTATTAGGGGGCCATGATTGATAAGGGCCAATGGGGGAATTTCAGCACGACACAGAGGTTATACCCCTACTCTTTTACAATAAGTGTCCTGTGATTTTTAATGACCACAGAGAGTCAGGACCTCGGTTTAACGGTTCATCCGAAAGATGGTGCTGTTTTTACATTATAGTGTCCCGGTCACTAGGCTGGGGCATTAGGCCCCACACAGACCACAGGTTGAGCACCCCCTGCTGGCATCCATAATACCACTTCCAGCAGCAACCTTAGTTTTCCCAGGAGATCCCCCATCCGGGCTCAACTCTGCTTAGCTTCAGTGGGAAACCAGGCGAGAACTGCAGGGAGATATGGTTGCTTATAATTTACACGAGATTAAATTGAGTATTTTGTCTTTTTAATATGGTATAGTATACATTTTTTAGGGTGTGTTTTGAATTGATAATTAATGGACAGAGTTGATTGTGGTTAGGATGGGTCATTTTTACTTAATAAATTTGCAATTTCTAGGTGAAAACGCCTATTCCGTTCTTGCTTCATGGCAACCTACGTGAGTACCAACACATTGGACTAGACTGGTTGGTCACCATGTTTGAAAAGAAGCTTAATGGTATCCTGGCAGATGAGATGGGACTTGGTAAAACTATTCAGACTATTGCCCTGTTGGCACATCTGGCTTGTGAAAAAGGTATGAGGAGATCGAGGTGTTGCTTCAAAGAATCTAATCTTGCAATTTGTCAGTGCCTGACAGGAGAGAAATTGTACCATTTAAGCAATATCCTTGCATTTCTTGCAGGTAACTGGGGCCCTCACCTAATCATTGTGCCCACCAGTGTAATGCTGAACTGGGAGATGGAGCTGAAACGCTGGTGCCCTGGCTTTAAAATTCTCACTTACTATGGCAGCCAGAAAGAACGCAAACTTAAGAGACAGGTAAGTCCATACATTTGTTCACTAGCATGAGAATGACATTTCAATATTCTGATTACCTGACAATTGTGATCTGATTATTTTTTTGTTATTGCTTAGGGCTGGACCAAACCCAATGCTTTCCATGTGTGCATCACTTCATATAAGCTGGTTTTGCAAGACCATCAGGCATTCAGGCGCAAGTCCTGGAAATACCTTATTCTGGATGAGGCACAAAACATCAAAAACTTCAAGTCCCAGCGTTGGCAGAGTCTACTAAACTTCAACAGGTGCTTAAATAATATTTCTGAATTGTTTTCCTGTCTTTCCTGCACCAGATATTTGTCTTCTGTTAATTTACTTTTGTTCAAAAGTAACACTGCTCTGGCCTGATTTCTATTCTCTCTGTTTCTGCTGCACATGAAGTCATCGGCGGCTACTGCTTACTGGTACTCCGCTGCAGAACAGTCTGATGGAGCTGTGGTCGCTCATGCACTTTCTCATGCCGCATGTCTTCCAGTCCCATCGTGAGTTCAAGGAGTGGTTCTCCAACCCACTAACAGGGATGATTGAAGGCAGCCAAGAATATAATGAGGGTCTTGTGAAACGGCTGCACAAGGTGATTACTCTCATTCCTGACAGAGAATGATGCTTAAATAATTGCACCCACACCTACAAATGGTTGTCCTGCAATATTGCTTGTGGCTCTCTGAAGCACATCTAATGAACATAATCCTTGCTCTTAGGTGCTAAGGCCCTTTTTGCTGCGGCGTATCAAAGCAGATGTGGAGAAACAAATGCCCAAGAAATATGAGCATGTTGTGCGCTGTCGCCTCTCCAAAAGACAACGCTTTCTCTATGATGACTTCATGGCACAAGCCTCGTGAGTGCAGTGAACAAATATGCAACAAAATACAGTTGTTGATATAGGAGTAATATAAATGATGTTCCTGTTATTGTAGAGAATAAGCATTTTGTAGATGTTTGCTTTATGGTTTATTTTTTATTTTCCCCCCTCTCCATTTTCATGTATGACCATTCACCAGAACAAAGGAAACCCTAGCCAGTGGACACTTCATGTCTGTAATCAACATATTGATGCAGCTGCGTAAAGTGTGTAACCACCCTAACCTGTTTGACCCACGGCCAATCCAATCTCCCTTTATCACTCAGAATATAACCTATTCTACTGCCTCCCTGGTTCTGAAAGCCTTAGACATGTTCCCTTTTCAGGTGAGAATTTTGGGCACTTTAAACATTGTTAACCATGTTTTCTGTTGTATCCTATTGTTGGTCTGTTTTAGTATTTATTTAACGATGTTTTTAACATAGTAGAAAATGTGCAAATTGAATACATAGTATGGTGGCTTCTCAAGGCATAGGTGTAATGGGTAGTCTCCTAGACGAGCTTTATTTGGCTATTCCTTTGCATGGTATTATAGCTGTACCTCTAAATTCTGTGGCTGTATCTCTTCTCACAGCGTTGCGATATCTCCATGTTTGACCTGGTCAGTCTGGAAGGCCATGTCTCTCGGTACCAAGCAGATGTTTACCTTCCTCAAAGGAAAGTAACACGTCAGCTGATACAGGAGATCATGGATTCCCCTGAGCCTCCACCCAGACCTAAACCTATTCGCATGAAGGTCAACAGGTAATTGATCTGTAATTGATTAGTTTATGTACCAGTGTACATTAATTTATCCAATTCATGATCAGCTAATAACACAGCACTGGAATGTGTTTATGTAAAAGGATGTTTCAGCCACTCCCCAAGTCTGATGGATGTTCAGCAACAGCATCGAATAACCCACGGCCCACGTGTCCAGTGTCTCCCGCAGTCCAGCCTCCACAGCCACCTCTAATTACAGAGGTCACTCATAATCAGGCCCCTGTGCAGCAGACGCCTCAAGGTTAGCATGGTATTTTAGCTCTTTGTGTATGAAAACATTGACTAGCTGGAACTGTAATAACTGTTTTTAGTAAATATAGCCTAAATTAAGAGTTTGTCTTTCAGTGTCCCCTGTCAATCCTGTTGCTGCTCCACGAGCTTCTGCATGTCAAAGTGTTACCTCCACGGTATCTGCAAACCCAGTTATGAGTATTCGGCCTGCACCACCTTCCACTGCCCCAACAGTGTCCGTTACCCCTCAACCCACCAGCAACGTCATGACACAGAGGGTGCTTCTCAGCCCTGATATGCAGGCCAGATTACCATGTAAGTGCACTGGACTATAATATTGATGTATAACAAAGTATTTTATCTCTCCAATTTTTTTTTTGTTTGTTTTTTGAGATTTTTATATTTTCATTTCAATATTTTTCATACAGCTGGAGAGGTGGTGAGTATTGCCCAGCTGGCCTCCTTGGCTGGTCGTCCAGTGTCGTCCAGTCAGGGCAGTAAGCCCGTCACATTTCAACTGCAGGGTAACAAGCTTACCCTATCTGGTGCTCCACTCCAAGTACCAGTTGCCCAGTCACGGTCCATCCAAGGTATGTGCGTTCTTTTAGGTTTATTATCTGCATGAACAGCTGTGGCTGGGTTTATTTTCTTGAACACCTGTCTGCAAGTACTGGTTTAGTTTATGGCTTAACCCTTTCTTCTCTGTGGTTGTGTGCCCTATAGGAAATGTAATGCATCTGGTATCCAGCGGTGGGCAGCACCACCTTATTAGTCAGCCAGCTCAGGTTGCAGTTCTCCATACACTTAGCCAGTCTGGTAGCATCTCAGCAAATCCCAACCCAACCAGCACAATCCCAACCTGCTCTGGACTAGCGGTACCCCTCACTGCTGCTCAAGGTACTGGCGCTGTCCTTGAGTTTATTTCAATCATTCTGACCTTGATGGCTGCAGTGTTGTAGTCTGGGTACCAAACTACCTGTTACTCAGCAGAGCAAGACATGGGTGCTTAAGTGGCCATTAGAGGGGTAAATAAGAGATTGATGCTACAAGGCCTATATAGTAGTCAAATTCTTTTCTAAACTTAGACTGAGTAATGAGTGCAGAAACATGACACGAGGATATTATTAGATAGTAAGTGACAGGGTAGTATTTCATGGATGTTGCATTTTCGGTGGTTCTTTAAAAACAAAAAGTTTGAATAGACAAATGGTTTTTTTTTTTCTTTTTTTTGAAACTATTACATGTTATGTAATATATTGAGACATGTTTTGCTTTTGAAACAGATTCAGAGGAATTTGAAATATGGATAAATGCTTCTGCAATTTTACACTGTTTCCATCTTGATTTTGTTTTCTACTCAGCTGATCAAGGAAATCTATAAATCTACTCATGTCACCAGATCCAACAACTGAATTAGCTCTGCTACTGTAATCCATAGTATGGTGCCCAGTCCAAAAGAATTGGCACTTTTCTTTGTATAAAATCAGTTTTGGATACTAAATGTTTATCCTGTATTATTTGCCATTCTGTTATTCAGTTCCATCACCCAGGGTAAGCGGACCAGGAATTGTTAAGATCGTTGTTCGACAAGCAGCAAGCAAAGAGGGTGGGCACGTCCCTACTCTGGCTGTGCCCCCATCTCCTCGTGTTGGCCCTCCACACTCGGTTTTGTTGCACCCACATGGGACCCCAAGCTCTGCTCTTAGACCACCTGCTCCTCAGCAGCATTCCCAGCGACTACCTATTCACCCTGCTCCTCCTCAAGCTCCTACCTCAAGCCCCAGCCAACCTCCACCTTCACCATCTGTGCTCAAGGTGGTGGAAGGAAAATCCCCAAGCACAGGGACAGGTGAGCAAAATCTGGATCGGAATTTGTATAATATTTCCACATTTTTTGTGGAATTATTTAAGCATGCACATAGTACATTTGGAATTTATTTTTTACAATATACATCATAAGTATATGCTAATCTTGGTGACTTCTGTTTTCTTTCTTTCTTTTTCTTTCTTTCTTTATAGCTAAGGCAAATACTTCATTAGGGGTTGAAGAGAGCAGTAGTGATGTTCTTACTCTTAAACCAGTGTCCTCATCTCAAAGCCGTGCGTTTGGATTTCAGCGTCCCCGAATCCAGCCTCCACCTCCACCACGAAGCCCATTTTACATGGTAAAACAAGACTGTTACTTAGAAAGTCATAATATTGGACACTAATGATCAAAACCTATTCTTAAAATATTTTAAATGCCAGTATAGAATTAACAGACTTGACTCATGTTCTCTTTTTGACAGTCGTGGCTTGCAGATCGTCAGAAGACCCAGAGAGATGACCGGATCTCTCAAATTTTTCGAATCAACGAACTGCACTGCAATGCAAAACCTGTGTATGGTCAAGAGGTTCTGGATTTTCTCACCTTCCTCCCAGGCCCTAGACCCACACCGGCTAAACCCATCATTAACAGGTGGAGACACTCGGGGTATAGTTCATGTCTCAAAGCTCAATCCCAACATACAAGCGACTACCTGGACCAGAGCAAAATTCTGCGAAAAGCCATTTACAGTTCTGAGGAAAGGCTACACCAGATATTTGATCTCATAGACCGGTATACTTACTGTTCTATTCTTAAACACTGACATCCTGAACCAGGATGAATTTATATTCTTTGTCTATCAAAGTTTGGTATGTGCTTTGTTGTATAACCAATGTCCCACTGCACCCCACAGGTTCACATTTGTCATCCCTCCAGTCGAGGCCAAGCCTATCACCATGCATTGCTGCCATTCACCTCCTTCCCTGAGTTACCAGCAGACTCTTTTTTCCTCCACACTGTTTGTTCATTTTTCTCCCCTCATGCATATGCTGCACCGCATTTACTGCAATATGCGGACACACTTCCCTGACCTGCGACTTATCCAGTATGACTGTGGTGAGTACTAGTACGAGGTTGGTGAGAATTGCAAATATTTTTAACTTGTATAAATAAATTTGTAATTGCCTCCTGTGTATTTGATGCTCTAGTGAAAAGTATTGGGTAGTTTTGTTGCATAACTTGCAAATAAAGATCATGGGCTCCCCAAAAGTAAAGTAAAATCCACATATATAATATATATAAAATTTGTGTTTTCCAAATTAAAATTTATTATTTTTGTTTTCTCTACCCTTTATTTATTAAATTGGCTGCATGAATTGCTCAATGTACAGTTTACACATCATGGCATGACTTGAGCCTCCTGTACACCATTTTGTTCATTTTATAATACGTTTAGCTTGACTGTTACATTTTTGACTTAACTTTATGGAAGTAATTATTTGCATTGTAAACTAAGGTACTGGGGGGGGGGTTGATTTATGGCCCCTGGGAATCTGGCACCTCAAGGGAAAAATGGATATGTTCTATCTATTTTGCTACCTGTCTATATGACTATTGAGTCATCTGTCTGTCTAGATAGAGTTGATGAGCAGATAGCTACTGAACAAAGTTGGTGGCTAGATGTATAGATGGATGAATAAGCAACAAAAAGAAATTTACCTGATAATGAGGTTTCAGCACATAGCACGGTAAACTCTGCCTGTAATACCTTGTAACTACATTGGCATTTACCGGAGACATTATCCAGATACTTTTGGTATGGAATCTAACAACCTGTACCCAAGCTACAGCCAGGGAAGGCAAGTGTGTATGACAAAACAAGCACAATGGGCAACAACAAAACTTTAAACCTGTCTGTCCCATATTCTGTACACACTGCTTTACATGGTGAAAAATATTGCAAAGTAACATCATTAACAAACCGATTTAAAATTGTGTTGTCATAATAAAAGATGATTAGCAGATCAGTTTGCTCACACACACACAATACGTTGTAATGTTAGTGGTTTAACAATATACAGAATTCACATTTGACACGGTACATTTTTGATGCAGCAAAAATTAGCATTGCTGAAATAGGTTACCATTTTCGGCTAAATAAATAATATAAAACTCAACATTATAAAAGTACAGAATTTAGGACTGGGATGATGCTCTAATCTCCTGAATCAATACTATCATGATACTTGATTGATGAATCGATTGTGATTTTTAAGAATTGCGATTTGATTTGTATTGCAATTTGTTTTTTTTTTCTTTCTAAACACTAGCAGCCATCCCACCCTGCAAAAACATGACTTGCTCTTTCACTCTTTTGGTGTCTGCAGAGCCCGTCTACGATTAGAAATAGTAGCTCGCTCGCAAAAAAAAAAAAAAAAAAAAAATTGATTACCAATATATTGTATATAACTTGCGAATGTCAGGAAGCCGGCATCGATATGTGGGAGACTCCTGGAACGTCTGGCGTCCGCTTGAAAGGAATAGAACATCAAGTGATGCTCAGAGAACAACAAATACATATTCACCCTCTGCTGGAATAAAAGTGATAACTTCTATCTTCCTCGTCTATAAGTAAAGACTGAAACAACTGAATATGAATGATCAATTCTGGAATAAATAAAACCAATTGCGATAGTGAATTGATTCCCCCCGCAACCCACCCATAACAGAAATACACATTTGGTAGATATGGCATACTGTAACATACCAGTCCACCTCTTGCTGCCCCTCAGCTTTGTATCTTACTGGGAAGCCAAAGTGCTCCTGTACACAAGACCGTCAAGATTGGGGAGAATCGTAGAAGCTAGTCTGCTAGTAGCCTGCACTTGTAAAGCTTGCTTTGTAAAGGGATTTTCTCCATAATTTAGCAAATTTCCACCTACCAGTCAGGTCTTCGCTAGCATACGACCATTATGAACTGGGGATGGTGAAAGCTTATCACATGCTTGCTCCGAGACACATGAAGCCAGCCAACTGCATCTTCTCAAACTGCTGCTTATGCTGTGTCACGGGCCATGTAACAGACTCTACAGAGTACCAGATTGTCTTTCAACCTGTTGCAGACCAGTAAAAATAATGGACTGATTTGCAGAAGTGGGTGTGAGCACTACAAATGAATCGAGGTGGTTCAAACATGTGCCACAAGATACACAACACATTGGAGCAGTCTAGAAATAAATGCAGCTGATTGCACAAATAAATTGAGTGTGTTTTATGCATTGCAAATGTATTTGGGAACCAGTTTTTGTGAAATTAAAAAAATATTTCTTCATCTTGTTTTATTTTTGTGGAACAATCATGCAACAAAGATAGCCTGTATGTAATGGTGGGTTTCTGTGTTGAATTAGGCAAGTTGCAGACTCTCCATCTTCTGCTGCGGAAACTGAAGTCTGGAGGTCACAGAGTGCTCATATTTACTCAGATGACTCGCATGCTGGATGTACTGGAGCAGTTCCTCAACTACCATGGGCACATTTACTTACGGTTGGATGGGAGCACACGAGTAGAACAGAGGCAGGTAAGGGAAGAGATCTGGTTCTTGCAATGAACACGTTTCAAATCGAGTAGTTAAACATGCCTGTAAGACCATCTTAACGTGGGCTACTCTGACATTCTCTACCTTTTAGGCCCTGATGGAACGTTTCAATGCAGACCGTCGAATCTTCTGTTTCATCTTGTCCACCCGGAGTGGTGGTGTGGGAGTAAATCTGACTGGGGCTGACACTGTGGTGTTCTATGATAGTGACTGGAACCCCACCATGGACGCTCAGGCTCAGGACCGCTGCCATCGTATTGGACAAACCAGGGATGTTCACATCTATAGGTATCTGTAATAATTCGGATATAAAAAAAATGAATGTGATTGTGTACAGATTTATACTTTCTTCAGAATTTCAATTGTGAAAGGCAAGTACGATTCAAAGCGGATGCTTTTGTGGAAACTGTATCTAGATTCTTCACACTGAATCTCTTTAATGTAAAATTTTATTTAGACTGATCAGTGAACGAACCGTGGAGGAAAACATTTTGAAAAAAGCCAACCAGAAGAGAATGTTGGGAGATATGGCAATTGAAGGTGGTAATTTCACAACTGCCTTTTTCAAAGAGGTACAGTTATTTTGTATGTGTGTAATTATTAATCTATTACAGCATTTAAAAAAGAAAAACAATAATGATCTGTTTAATGTGAAATATTCTTCCTCTGTTTTTTAAACAACCAGCAAACTATCCGAGAATTGTTTGATTTGTACGAGGGGGAAAAGAAGGATGCTGAATCAAGTGTACCTCCATCAGATGATGAGGAAGCCATAAATAAACAACAAACCAGTATTCTGGAGCAGGTTAAATTTATTCTCTTGAAAAAAGAGTTAGATTTTACACACTTAAGTACAAATTCATGATATAGTTTGTATGTATGTATTTATTTGCAACAGTTGATCTCTAATTCTCTCTTATCAGGCTTTGTGTCGTGCTGAGGATGAAGAGGATATAGTAGCAGCTTCCCAAGCCAAAGCGGAGCAGGTGGCTGAGTTGGCAGAATTTAATGAAAATATTCCTCTGGAAGATGGTGAGAGCAGAGACCAAGAAGAGGAAGAACTTTCCAAAGCTGAGCAAGAAATTGCTGCTCTGGTAGAACAGGTAACAGTTTATCTTTTATGTAAAAAACAAACACAAAAAAGCAGTTGTTTCCAGTTTTATTCTGCTTTTTGATTGTTGATCAAGCATCTTGTTCTTGCTTCTAACAGCTCACTCCCATAGAGCGATATGCCATGAATTTTCTGGAGGCATCTCTTGAGGATATTTGTAAAGAAGAACTGAAACAGGCTGAGGTAATCTCTTAATTGTAATTAATAAAACTGTACTTCATTAGATTTTATATATCTATATATCACATATATATATATATATATATATATATATATATTATACAGTGATGGTTTTGTCATGACAACAGGAACAGGTTGAATCTGCAAGAAAAGGATTAGATCAGGCAAAGGAGGAGGGTCTGAAACTACATCAGTCATCTGATAATGACGATGACTCCATGCCTCACACTCCTGAGGAACACCCTCCAGCTCGTCGCACACGTAGACACAGAGACAAAGGTGCCCCCTCTACAAGGGTCAGTGGCAGGCTTAGAGGAACACCAGCTAAAATGGATGATGATCTGTCTACAACACATCCATCTCCAGACAGAGAGAAAGGGAGGAGAGGGGAGACGAGTGTGAATCGTGCCCCTGGGCCTAATTCTAGTTTGAAGTCCCCCCAGCCCAGAGAAGTGCCTGAAAGACTTTTGCGAGGTAGAGCAGGAAACGAAGATGTGGCCTTCTCAACATCCACTGCTGGAGGACCACTGGAATGTCAAACTGATCAGCAACTGTCTGATTCAGAAAGATCTAGAGTACCATCCCAATATTGCCAGCCCCCCTCTCCAGTGCCTTCAGATGCTCCCTCTTCATCAGTGGACCGAAATCCCAGTGGACATGCATCAACACTAAAAATAGTATTCAGAGATACAGGGGATGAGCACGGAGCAGAGACGGACACCAACACACAACAGGGCATAAGAGATAGGAGGGCATCTGTATCTTCAGACTCTATTTGCTCTCCGGAACATCAGTCAGAGCAAGATAGCCAGCATCCACTCTTTCCTTCACTGGCATCTCCACATTCTCGTTCACCACGTAAGCGCCAGTCTGCTGATGAAGAGGTCCTGAAGGGCCTTCCAGAAGATTCTCCATCTGCAAAGGTTCTTAGAAAGCTTCCAGGTCGCCTTGTCACTGTGGTTGAAGATAAGGAACCAAAGCGAAGGAAAAGGGGGGAATGTGGGAGTGGTGGAGTGCATGCTGAAGGTTCCTCTGAAGAGACAGAGCAGGCTGAATCCTCACAAGACGCAGGTCCCCTTTCACCAAGCCAATCTCTTAAAGAGTCTCTTCCAAAATCACCTCCAATATCTCCCCCTGAGACACAGCAATTACAGGAACAGGTCTCCCCTTCATCGCTCGCAAATCCAGGGAGAGGTTACCACCCTTACTCACCTACGCACCATTCACCAGACATGCCTGTCCTTCGGAACTTACCGGTGCGTCGGCGCTTGGAGACTGAATCTCGTATGGCTGCACAATTAGGCGAACATTTCCTAGCTAGAGGCAGAGGCCTTGACCGACGTACTCCCCTGTTACCAAAGAAACAGGAGCCTGGTCCGTCTAAGGATGGTAGTACCACCCCTAATGTTACAGCTGAAGCTAATGCAACCTGTTTCTCACCAGGGAAGCGCAAAAGGGGTCGGCCTCCCAAAATCTCCCCTAAGCCACCAGAGCCCCTAGAACAGGACATCCCTGTGGCACAGAAATCTGTAAGTGAAGAACGTAGTCCACCTCAGTCACCAAAGCGAAAGAGGGGACGACCTCGCAAAGATTCCACCACAAATGCAGTAGACATTGGTAAACCTGAAAAAGAAGCAAGTTGTCCTACAAGCTTGCCATCCATTTCACGGGAAGGCATTTCTGACGTACACCCTAACTCCCATGGTTCCAGTCTTGGGCCTTTTACCATGTCCACTGTTCCTGAGTGCCCAAAAATAAACTCTGTATCTGATGGTGCAACTGAATCGCTTAAAACAGCAGACTATCCTCAATCTCCTAAAGCAAACAGTCAAACCACTCAATTCAATGTACCCCCACCTCAGACACCTAGTGAATCTCCGATTAAGCAAACATCCACACTGGAACGGTCATCAGATCACACTAATTTTAAGGCCACAGCTCCAAATTCTGACTCTCCAGACTCTTCCCTTACAGCTGTACCACAAGGTATTCAGACAGAAAATCCAACTCAGACCAAAACAAAACTTTCACTACAGCCTGCTACCACTCCAAGTGAGTGGTTTGATAGCTCTGCTCCCAGCCCTACACAAGAGTGCATACCTCTATCTACATCCTCAGTTTGTCAAAGCAGTCAAGTAACCACAATACCCTCAGAGCTTGCAACTGTGTCAGAAAAAGGCATTGCTGCAGAGATACCTGTGAAATCTAATCAGTGTACAGCTCATCCCCAAGGCTCAACTACACCTACTGATTTATTGGCACAACCGACACTTAAAAGCAACATATCAAATGCAAGTCCTCCAATACCCTCAGTTAGTACCACATCAGCTACATTTGCCCAGACATGTGAGCTTCTATCTGAACCCATTGTGAAAACTGGTCTTCAGCCATTATCAGTTCCTGACTTGACTCAGCCTTCTGTTCAACCTGATATACCAGTGGAAACTATATGTAATCCGAACCAGCCAAATACTGCTCTTTCTCAAACTAAGTCTGAAAAAACACAAACGTCCCACACAGATTTAAGCCAAATACGTATAGCCCCTAAATCTCCTGAGTCTCTTGAAATGGCATCTGACTTTTCTCAGCAATCACCTGCTTCTAGGCAAAGAACTACAAATACGTCTGTACCTGCTGAAGAACAGAGAACTGAGAATCAGCCAGATCTGAGTGTTTCAAAGGAAGATGGCTTAATTGACTCTACAGAACAAATGGAAAGAGACATCTCTGGGAGTCCTGAGAAAGCAGAGAGAGATAATAGCCAGTCTCAGGCAAAAAAGAGGAAATTGGAAAATTTGGTAGTGGATCAGAGATCTGATGCACCCTTAATCTCAGAAACAGTGATGCAGACCACTCCTGCAAGTGATGTAGCTGATACACCACTAGAAGAGGAGAGTCAGAAAAAGGAGCAAGAGGGCAAAAGCACTGGCAAGAAAAGAAGCATTTGTCGACAAAGCAGTCAGGAATCTGTTCGCTCCTCCTCTCCATCTTCTGTTTGTTCCAGTGGTACTCTCTCATCTCGGTCAAAAAAGTCTGCAGAGAGCAGTATGCTAGCAAAGAGAAAGCGAATGGAGAGAGATTCGGTAAAAGAGAGTGCAGACAGAGGGTCTGATCAAGAGCGAGTGAAACCTGAGAGTCAGAGTTCCAACTCCACTTCCTCAGATTCCGAAGACTCCACTGGTCAAGAAAGACGTCTTACTCGTTCATCACACAAAATTTTGGAGAAAGAGACCACGAGTGACAAAGGTGACAAGAACAGTACTGGGCGAAGGCGGTCTGACAAGAAAGCGAACAAGGAAGTGGAGTCCACTGCCTCAACACCAGCTAGGGTAACCCGTAAATCCACAGGCACCCAACATATTTCACAACTGACTTCTCCAATCTCATCTGAACCTGAAGTACTAGGAAAACGCTGCTCAGCACTCAATGCTGCTGCTAAACTTTTGGCTATGAGAGGAAAGGGACCAGATCCACCAAGTTCCAAGTCTAAGGCTACACAAGCACAGCAACCAACTTCTGAAAAAATAACCAAGTCTAAAGACAAACAAGACCAGGACTCCCCTAAGACAAATTCGGTTGTTAATAAACATGAGAGTAGTCGACAAACCCCTACTCATTTAACGGATTCCCCACAGTCCACCACTGGAACCGGTCTCTCTGCCTCCCGCTCTACTCGGCAGAGACCAGGCAATCTTTTGCCTCCTTTAGAAACCGAAGCCAAGAGAGCCAAAAAAGAGGAAAAGAAAAAGACTTTCGATCAGAAGGAGGACGTAGAGGAAGAAAACCGAGAGACAAGGTCTTCGAGGGGGCACAGTGCTTGCAGTAGTGTAAGCAGTGAAAGAGGGGCAGGCAGCAGCAGGAGCCGGAGTAGCAGCAACAGCAGCCAGTGCACTCGTAGCCTGAGCTCACGGAGCACTGGTCCACCACACTCGCACTCGAGAGCTCCTTCGTCGGGTAGCGACACTGAGAAAGTGAAAGGCAGGCAGAAGAAAACGGAGGAAAACCGAGGCCGTGAAAGCAGGAGAGAGAGGCATTCAAAAAATCATGGGAAGCCAGAGCCCAGTGCTGGGACAAGTGAGGGAACACCTGACCGGGTGTTAAGGAGCGTTGCTGCTCTGGCAGCAGTTCAGGCTCGCACTCCAGCTAGCAACACCCGTTCCTCCTCCAGTCAACAACGGCACTCCAAAACTTGATTTAGGACAAGAGAGATAATGACTGGAAACTGCAGTGATGAAGGTTTTTACAGGTTTTAAGGAACAGGGATCAAACTTGCCCTTCTTAACACTGTCTGCAAGACGTCAAATTGAGTCTATTGCACTTTGCAATAAGAACTATACTTGGGTGCATTCTATTAAGCCATCTTGAGTGTGGGGAGGAAATGGAGATGCAGGACAGATGAAGATGTTAAAAACATGGCATTGGTATGGTGTTGGTAATGAGATTAAAATGACTGTACCTAACTATACCACAAGGACTTTGGACAGCTGGGCAAGGGGCAAGAGTTGTTTAGTTCACACTATGTACTGTAATCATTTAAAGACTGGAATACTAAAAGAAGTATCTGTTAAAATGGGTCATGTGTACCCTTTATTCAGAGTTTACTTGTGCTGCAAAGGTGATTGCATAAAGTAATTTATGCTAAGTTTGAAAGATTGATTGAAAAAACATTTTAAGCAGACAGGCTATGACAATGTTTGCCTAGCTGTTGACTATTGTTTGTTTCAAGTCAGTTGATAAATTAAGAATATTCTGTGGTTTCTTCCAGGGTATGAAGAGAGCAGGTCTGTAAATGTGATTTTGCTGCACTATGCTGGAGTTGGTCTCTATTCAGACCTCCTTGTCTTGTCATTTTTTTTCCCTCCCCTATCAGTTACTTTTATGTCCAGCCTTTCTCCATTTGCACATCTTAAAGAATACCCCTTGATACTTTTTTTTTTTTTTTACATCGTTTTCAATCAAGTAAAATATTGGTACCTCACATTATGTATATCTTTGAGCTTGTGAAAAATATTGAAGTGTGCTTGCCCTGGCAATATGGAGATGAATTGCAACCTCATTTTTTTCACCTTTTCCAAAGTATTGGTGGTCAACTTTCTATTAAACTTTGTTGTCGAACAGTCTCAATTAGTGTGACAAAGTGAGAGTGCCTGTTGATCCACATAGGACTGGATCCCTGTATGCCTTGTTAAGAAAACAAATTTGGGCTTCAAAGATTTTTATTGTTTAAAGTGTAATAAAGACTTTCCATCCAGAATCACAGGAGGTAAAACTGTGTTACAGTCCAACCAAACCGAAAACACCTTTAGTGTAAATTGCTGTTGTCATCCTTTTTTAATCCATCCTTTTATGATCAAATCAAAAGAAATTCTCCTGCATAAACCTTTTGATTTTTTTTTTCTCAGCAGAAACCTTGACCGTTGCTGCTGTTATCCCATTTTGGGGTAGACACTTGTTTTGGGGAATGGGTAGAATGTGGTGATAGTCGTATTTTTATTTTGTCTCTCTGCATTTGTTACATTCCTTTTGTTCCCATGTAATTCCACATTGTTTTACTTGAAAGATTGAAACAACAAAAGTCAGTTGAATAAAAAGACCAAAAATATCAATATTTTGTCATGTGTTGATGCATGGGCTGTGGCGCAGGTGGTAGAGTGGGTTGTCCACTAATCGCAGGGTTGGCGGTTCGATCCCCGAACCCGGGTGACTCCACATGCCGAAGTGTCCTTGGGCAAGACACTGAACCCCAAGTTGCTCCCGATGGCAAGCTAGCAC
>JAOUWY010000078.1:17491296-17505190 GCA_025728095.1 Prietella phreatophila | reverse complement strand
CCTGGGATAGGCTCCAGGTTCCCCGTGACCCTGAAGAAGGAATAAGCGGTTGAAGATGGATGGATGGATGGATGGATAGTTGGCTTTGATCGTTCTTTGTTGTCAGATACAAAAACATCACCTCTAATTGGTTTGTGAAGACTAGATGTCTGAAGTTGGATAGTGAATTTAACCAATGGGGATCTTGCATGGAGGGGTGGGATCATGAACAGACCAGTGTGCCTTCTTTCCTTTTGTCTAAAAGTGAAATTTTAGGTTACACTGCTACCCTGTGGAAGAATAATAGAACATAGGCCTCCACAGTCACGGCTTGCCTGTATCAACTGAAACGACAGTAAACGATTTATAATGCTAAAGCCCTTTTCTTCAGTTGTTGCTCACAGATCAGTGTGCCACTGTATGTGCTGATCACTCTAGACTGTCTTGTCAGTGGGTGTGTGAAGATGAGAGACTTTTCCATGTCAGCTCATTTTTAGCCATTCTCACCTTTTCTCTGTTTATACTATTTCCGCTCAACTATTAACCTGGCTTGACCTCTTAGATAAATGAAGAAAGGGAGGTGTAGATGGATGAGGGGATTAAAAGGTGTCAGAATGAAGGAACAAGATGAAAAAAAAATGAACAGAGAGGAGGATGGATCATTTGGTGGACTAAGGGCTCTTTTTGGTGTTGATATATCAAGATGGCTGTGACAAACATGTACTGCAGTTGTATTTATGATGACATGGAGTGTGTGTACAACAGGCTGATGTCTGAGTGAAGGTGCCTGTAAGTGTTTGAATGTCAGGGAACTTTGTTTTCATCTGTCTAAAAACCAGGGCCAGTGAAGACATTTTTCATGGGGCTTTGCAATGGTGTCAAGAAAGGGCAACGTTTGCAGGTGTTGCGTCAGTATTCAGTTAGATGGTTTCAATGAGTTAAATTTTTATTTATGGAAACGATGAATATCACTTGCCACCCTGCCACCAACGCAAGCTTTTTAGGTTGATGTAATACTCACTATGACAAGTATGTATCACAGTGATGTTATGAAGTTCACATTACCACCTACAAGTAACTTTGAAAGTGCAATCTCTTTGAGGTCTTCTATAATACATAAGGCAGTGATACATTCAATATGTCACAAGTGACAGATAACTGCCAGTTTAAAGGATAGTATCCAATGTCATCTGTGCACTAAAACATATAAACATTTATCAATTGGGTTCAAATCAGTCTAGTGTTCAATTCAGAGGCCCTCTGTGGTGGTCTAAAGCTGATGAAAGGGGAAGGCAAGGGGGATTTCAGCCTTGTGTTCCTCCTGTTAATAAAGGGGACTCCTGGTGTGTCTACCCCAACACATGATTAGAACTATAAACATATCTGAGAGATAAGACTGATTTATTTAAGGAAAGCAATGTCTAGCATTTGTACAATGAAATCCAAATATAGTGATTGAGATATGGATATTAGGATTGCTATAAAATATTGGAGATATGTAGGAGATACCTGCATGCAGATGTTTGATGAAGAATAGATTTCCTGACACCCTTACTGAATACTTATTAACCTAGATTCCCACATTAATCCTGCTATAGTGGCTCAATTGCTTGCCTAGTCTGAACCACTCTATATATATTGATCCATGTTGCTCCCCAAAGCTGCAATAAAATCTCTAATTCCTGACAAGAGATGTGTTTACATTGTCTGAGTTCAGCTTTACAGCGCTCTGTTGGCCTTCAACCAGGAGAACATTGTGCTTGGAGATCTGACATAACACCTTCTCATGCACCTTCTCATACCACACTGTTATTAAAAGCATGGAAATTGCTGCTATATTACTCTTATTGAGTTTTACCCACTTGGTTTTCCTAATTTAGATTTTGGAGATATTCCCACGGTGGCAGCACAAGACCTGAATAATATACTGAAGCAGGGCTATCTGGAGAAAAAAAGACGTGGTAAGACAAGAAAACCACAGCCTTACCACAGGCATCATCTCCATAGGTGTGAGATTATGGAAATATGTGTTGAATATATTCTTTAACTGGAATTCGTCATTTGCCTTTGCTGACAAGATCATAGCTTCTTCAGCATGGAGTGGCAGAAAAGGTGGTGTGTTCTGAACAATACCATATTCTACTACTTTGGAAGTGAAAAAGGTTTGTTCATTTAAATCAGCTGAATTGTGTAATCCTGTTACTGCGTAACATTTGGCCATATAGATATGTGACTGATTTTTGTAATTCCAGACAAACAGCAGAAAGGATCTTTTTATATCAACGGCTACAGTGCAGAACTGGTATCCAACGTGCGTAAAGACTCCAGGAAAAACTGCTGCTTTGAGATGAATGCTCCTGGAAGGCGTTCTTACCAGGTTTGTCCACCCACACTCATATGTCATTTTGGTTGTTTAGTGCCATGTGTGCATTATTACAGTGAGGACTGCTTATTTGCATTGACAATAGCACCCAACTCTGCGATGACTTTTCTCTGCAGTTCACTGCCAGCAGCCCCCGTGAGGCCAGGGAATGGGTGGACCAAATCAATTTTGTTTTAAAGGGTAGGCTACATGGGGTCCATAATTCTCTCTTTACCATGCAAACACTCTTTGATACATCATAATGCTTAATTGTAGTTCTATGCACCACAACTGTTTTACACAATTGTACAATGTCTGTGTCTAAAATGGGGTATGCTTTGCTTAATACTGATGCTTATAAATACCTTTTACAGCTCAGCCAATCAGGTACTTTGTAGACCTCCTCATAACATGTCATGCAGCTCCTGAGTCCCACGTGTCTCACTCTGCCTCCTCTTCCGTGTAGCACAGGGCTCTTTACGGGAAATTGATTAGGCTGTGCTTGGGCCATTCTTCATGGGCATTGATCTGGCCCTGCTTGGCATCCAGGCAGTGAGGATGCGATAACCTGTGTTACAGAGCTCAGTCACCTGCAATCAGGCCCCATCTCCATCTGAGACAGATCTGGAGCATGGCCACAGCTCTAAAATGGGCTCCCTGTGAGGCTCTGATTTGCGGGAAGTAATGAACACTTCTAAGATTGTTTACACTCTTCCCATTTACCTTGGACATATAAAACTGTAATTTCTATCATTAAACATAATTTACACTAATATGTAATGTTACATTTGCTTTAGCATGACAGAACACGTCTATATTTTCACAAGTCATGACAGCTATGCCCCCTTTAATCAAAACAAATATTTAAATAATATTTCAGGCTATTCAATTTCTTGTGAGTTTTTTTGTTGATATAGTCCTAGATATTGTTTGGTAATGTTTTATACTTTACACCTGGCCTCTCTTCATAAATGTAGACCTGAGCTCCAGCTTCGTCCCCTTTGATGACGACGAGGAAGAGGAAGAGGAGGAAGAGGAGGAGGCATATGATGATATAGAAAGGGCAGCAACTCCACCACCACATCCTGCAGGTGTGGTCTCTACAGCTTCCCCGGCTCCAGTACCACCACCTGGTAGCCAGGAGGTGAAGAAGGACAGAGCAGGGGCAGCCAGAGAGGAAGAGGAAGATGAAGAAGAGGACATCTATGAAGTGCTGCCAGGTACAAAAACAACAACAACATAGCTGTGTCCTCAGTGATGCCAATGTACTGTACTTAAGAAAAGCAATTATCACTATTAATTAGGTACCTTCCTAGAGAATTCAAATACATCTATTTTCAATGGTCTTGACATTATCTTCAGGGGAAAGCAATAGAAACAACACTGACCAATGACCATTAAGAATGAAGATTCAAGTGGAAAGGTCTTTGTTTTAGTAAGGAAACCCAGGAAAAATAGCTAATGGCTAACTTATATCACTTGGCACCTTGTCACAGCCAGTCCCATGTGCTAAACTAAATATGTGAGGATCTGCTACATCAAGATGGGACCAGCAGTCAGAGAGCACTTAGGGAGAGCCCAGAGCAGAAACACATCAGTCCATAGTGCTGTCATTTTCACCTTTCTCAGCCATGTGTGTACTGGAACTGAGCTGCCCACAGATGGTGGATCAAATGACCATCTCTCTCACCCTTAATCCATCTCTCTCTTCAACCTCCTGTTCCTCTAGCTATGAAACGTTTTACAGTAATATCTTTAAAAGCTAGTATGTTATGAAGGTGCAGTGATTATTCAAAGGACAAAAAAAAGCGTTGGAGTACTGAGCTATGTATTGAGCCATTTTGTTTCATGTAGTTATTTCTAGTTTATTTTATTTTGCTGCACTTGAAAAATGAAATCTTCATTTGCACAATTTCATCGAACTGGGCACTGGAATCCCAGTAGTGAATTTTCTCTCTACTGGAATTTAATCAGACACAAAATGGAAAGAATGACAAATTACAATGAAAATTCCATCAAAGAACACTTAAAAAAATCTAATTTGCAGAATTAAAATTATTCTAATGCAATTTTCTCACCTTCTTTTCCAGTACAATATCTTGTTTCAGCTTAGAAATTTGTTGATCTACTGACACATTTGTAATTAGGTTATCACACAGAGGTCACAGCTTATATATTAAAAAAGATTGGAAAACACTACTTATGATAAGATACATTTAATGTTCCAACTGTTAAGAAAATTAATGAGTGGGCAGGAATGTCAAGGCCTTGGGTTTACAGTAGTTATTTTCTTGTGTTTTTGTGTTTTTCTTTTTTTCTCCACAATTCCTGGAAGTGGAGGGCTGATTTTGTGCTGTGGGAAGTATAGGGTTGCTATGTGGTGGCTTTATTGGCAGGCTGACAGGGTGAAGATGGATGTGGGATACAGGCAGCAAGGCTATCATTGTCACTTCGCAGACCAAGAGGTGCCACACCCTGAATCAATGCCCTATCTGCCCTGACACACTCACTGAAAATCCACAATGGCATCTTCCCTATACATTAAAAACTGCTAACATTTTTTGATAATTGCTCTACTGTTATATAATACCCATGGCCTCTGGCAGTTGAGGCAAGTGCACTGGGGTGTTCAAGTAATTTAACATTAATTGACTAAATCGACTTTATTTCAGTGTTAAAATTAAGCAGCACCAAGGGACCATTTACTCTTAAAGTTTGGTTAGGGCTTCTTTTCTCACGTTTCTCTCCTGAATTCTTGCACATGTTTAGAGGATGAACTCTCTGACCAGTCTGAGGAGAGCACCAAGAGGAGCCAAAGATCAGGTGAGAAATATAACCACACTCACCATGCTCTCTGGTTCTAGAGCCTTTATTTTAAAGAATCATAAATGCGTTTTAATAATTGTGTCTGTGGATGTTTCCTCATCAGATCCATCATCAGATTATGCCAATTACTATCAAGGCCTGTGGGACTGTGAGGCAGACAAGCCAGATGAGCTCTCGTTTCAAAGAGGAGACCTCATCTATATTCTGAGCAAGGTCAGTGCCTGTGTGTTTACAAACCTGCATTCAAACACATATTTCCACCGTCAATTTCATTCCATATCGTACATTAATTTTATCTAAATAATAATGTTTTAGGCACCGTAGCTAAATTGTCCTTGACTGGAATAACAAATGGACAAATAACAAAGGAATTTTCTTTCTGTTCATTTCTTTATTTCTCTCAGTCTGGCAAGCAGTATACATATGCTATCTGGTAAAAACAGAGTTTGCAAATCTGGTCCTCTGAATTAGTTTATTAGATTAGAATATATAAAGACTAAAAATGAATTTATATCTAATAAATGAAATTCTAATATTACATATGTATTATGTATATTATTTATTTAAAAGGCTTTTATGAAGCATATAATAATCATGGCTTATACAGTGGAAGATATTTTTGTACAAACAAACTTAGTTATAAAATACAAATGATATATTTAACAGTCTGCATAATTATATATATTTTTTACCCTAAGCTTTTTTTTTAGTCAGATCTATCTGATTAGTAGTGTTTTTCGCAATGTCCACGTCTCACAGTTTCCTTTTTCCAGACATACAATAGAACAATAACATCTATAAACAAAGGCATTTTAAAACACCAGAATAATATATTCTGCACTTATTCTTCCAAGGAACAAGCACAAGCTTGTACAGCACAAGTTTGTACAGTCAGCGCGTTTCACCTCATGTGCCATATTGACATAATGTTGTGATAACACTTTTTTTGTTGTTGTTGTTGTTGTCACTGGAGTAATACTGCTCCATGGCTAGATTCACAGTAATGGGCTGTTAATTCAATACAGGGATTGTATCACACAGAGTCAAGTGTTCAGTCACGCATGGCATCTTATTTAGTGCATTCAGCATCTAGTGTTCTTCTATAAATCTATAGCTCATATGTCTTAGAAGCACAGTGTCTTAACAGCACACACATACAGGCTAGCTGTATTTTACAGATGCTCAACTGGAAATCAATATGATTTAATGGTAACTGCTCATTATTATTATTATTATTATTATTATTATTATTATTATTATTTAAAGACTGCTAATTTCTTATTCAGTATTATTGGAGTTAGATCAGGAATAACTGGGCATATTCTTTTGTGATGAATAAAGCAGAGGCACAATCTATGCAATAATATTGATACCTTATAAAACTTGACTTCTCCATAATGCTAAATATAATGTCATGTTTTATATGCTCTTTATTGCTTACCTGTAATTCCCATTATCATGAAATAGTGTGTGTGTGTGTGTGTGTGTGTGAGTGTGAGTGTAACTCTGCTATCATCCATTTTAATTAATTGCCAGAGCCTATAAAGATCATCTATTTTTCTGTTCAGCTTATGCTTGAGCTCTAGACTGTGCCTACAATTTGTTATGATTTTAAATACATTTACGCGTTTATGTAGCTTTATTGCATTCCGCTTTTAATTGCTCTCACTGGTCCATCGTCTAACATTTCATTAATGGTGATAAAGAGCCAAATGACCAGAATATGATTTTACCTAACCGTTCCTCGCCTCTATGAGTTGTTTTAGACCAGACAGGTTTGGTGTTTTTGTTTTACGAGTGCTTGCCTGGACCATTGACCTCAACAAATGACATATGGGCGACTGGGTAGAACCGCAGCCTACCTCTAACAGTCTCCCTCATAAAGCAGTGCATATAAAATAAGCGCGCGTAAATTTTGCTGTCCAGAGGCGTGGAGGGGAGGCCGTGTGTATTTGTGTCAACGCTGAGCGTAATTACGAGGTGGTAAAGACGTGAGAAGTGCTAAATCAATGGCGCTAGCCAACAGGTTTGTAATGTAGCACTATGACCGAATGCCGAGAAGTAAAGCACGCCAAAGAAGCAGATAGGAGCGCAGTTCAGTTGCCTGGCTTCCAGTACAGCAGAGCACGCGCACCGTACACGTGATTATCGATGTCTCACTTAGAGAAACGTCTCTGTACTGCATATGTGTCTTTAAAAAATGGTTTTGCGCGCGTGTGAGTGGGTGGGCACATAAAAGTGCTTGCGCATAGAAAGACATCTTTAAATTCAAATTAGGCATAGAAGTGTTATGTCAGAGAGTCCCCCCCCCTCGCTCTCACTCTTGGAAAGCAGGTAGATCAAACGGTCGAACCCGAAAACAGAAGGGCTTGCGATCTCATAATACGATAATTGGAAGTAGGCCTGGCGCGTGCGTGTATGGGTGCGCGCGCGCGCACGCGTCTGTGTGTGTATGAAAGCGGGGCTCTCTGTATGTTCGGCCCTCCGGTGTCGTAAAGTATACGAGCACTGGGATCCTGTGGTTGCAGAATAAACAAACACGCCGAGCTGCTCGCTCATCTGCATCCGAGTTTCATTTTCAATCTTGCCCCGATTAATTCGGCGGAGTTAATTTTGCGCTGCGCTGCGCTGCTCATAGCTGCTCGGCTGTAAGAGTCCCCGAGCTCTGCCTTCAGCGGCTCCCTCGCTGCAGTGCAACATGAAATAGTGGCCGAAACCAGCATCCATCTGGCAGCGTTAACGCAGCCTCGCCTATCCTCAGCGCTGGAGTGAATGACCACTGATGGCAGCAAAGCAGGATGTTCAGGGCTTTTCTTCTCCCCACACTAATCACATCGCACTCGCTTTTCTAATCCACACACGCGCTTTTATTTGTCCTAGTGTGGTTGCAGTTAATTATGGTGCTCAATGGTAGTTTGATTCATGATAAAAAAAAAAAGATATTGCTAATTGCATCACATCCTGCCAATACGTTTTTGTTTTGTTTTGTTATGGTGTAAATATCAATTAAGAATTTCTGTAATGACTTTATAGAATGAAACTTTTTGGAAGTTGGGAAAGTTTTCAAAAGGAGCAACATGACCTCACCGGCATTGCTTGCTCTTTCTTCAACCACCCCATTCTCCTGCATTCCTGTAATCTAATTTATGTCTCCCAGATTCAAAGTACACGACTTTAGAGGTCAACACATGCCTGAGTTCCCAGTGGAATTCCCGTAAAAAAAATCCTGCAAAGTGGAAAGATTTATGGCTGCAAAGATGTAGGCCAAACTTATCCAGGAGCTGTTTAACATGCAAGCCACCTAACAACACTCTCTTTCAATCCTCCATGCCTTTTGAAGCATGCACTGCACTTTCACACCAACAATCCACTCCACCCAGGAGTCATAAAGTAGGCTGGAACGCTGGTCTAGAAAGAAACCTTAAGCGTTCAGCTGCCCAAATCACACCAACTCTATTGGCAAGACTAGTGTACACCAGTGACACCTTCTGGTTAACCACGCACATTTCCTTCACCTTGACTTGTGGCGTCAATTTACATATTTTATACATTTATAATTGACGAGCTAATATGATGAATAGAGAAGGTTTGCCTCGTGTTTTTTTCACCTTAAAATTTCTTGCCAAGGATATTTTACAAAGAGGGCAGATCTCAGACTGGCAGTTAATTTCCAAAGCGCTGAGTACAATGTATCCTATCCACAAACTTCACCACAGAAGTAACTTTCAAAGGACATGTGTATGATTTATTAGTATGTAAGTGTCCACTTCTCATTGAAGGTGTGTGTGTGTGTGTGTGTGTGTGTGTGAGAGAGAGAGATACTATTTTCTCCTCCCAAGTGGGTCATATCTTCACCAGCTGGAGAAAAATGGAAGCTCTAGCTGCCCTAGTACCCAGGGGGTCAATCTCCTACAAAATGTCCAAAGAAAAGGAAAAGGGTGCAATAAAAAAGAAGAAAAAGCTAAGGAAAAGAGACAGGGGGCAAAGCATTAAGGCCTTGTGTGTGTCCACACCCTCCTCTTGCTCTTTCTCATTCCTTCTTACCCTGCTTTCATTACTGCAGTAGAGACCAAGGCACTATATAGACACATTGGGCATTCTATTTACCAGCAGAATCAGTTGGGGGTGAGTCTGGGGTTCTGGGGTCATGCAGAAGGCAACGGTCATCTCCCGGTCAACTACAGTAGGTCATTATTCAGCCTAAGCCAATAGTCCAGAACTGCATGGAGGCAGCCCCCTCCTGTTCTGCCTAATTATTATAAATGGGAGGCCACGTAAACAGCCATCATTACAGGCACTCAGCAGCATACACAATCCACTTTAAATGCCTATTAAGTTAAAGAGCCATCAGTAATCCCCAGCGTACTTTTACAACGGCAGCTAGTTTATTTGCTCATCCACAGTTTTGGTCATCATCTTGCACTATCAATAATTGAATAGCCACGACTGTAATGGATCATAAAGATTAGGGGTTTTATCTTAAGAATGGATCTTTCTTTTAATTGTTACTTATCAGAGCACTTTAAATGTGTCTACAAGTGTAAGATGCTATTTTACACATGTAAATTTTCACATTTTAAAGTATGATAATCCTTTCTGTAATTGGAACTGAATATGCATTGGTTGCTGATGCATTGATCAGGATGTAATTATGTGATGGATGCGTTTAGAAACAAGGATGCTGCCGCAGGGTATTCATTTTGTTTGCTCTCACTTGCTCTAACTGTCAAATAATGCAGTGGTGTGTTCATGCTCTTTGTAATGACAGCTAGAGATGCTCAGCAGCCTGGGTGTGTGTACTGCTGATACACTCCAGTGCATGACAGCAAGAGAAAAAGGAGAGGGAGGGCTGGATGGAGGGGAGGGGGAGCAGCAAGGCCTGAGCGGCGGGTTCAGCAGCAGGGCAATGAGAGACTTCCTGCACTCCATCACTCCCAAGGCGTACCTCAGTCAGCTGGTGGCCTGCGGCACAGGCCTCATGTCTCATTCTTATTAGCATCTCTCCTGCCTCCACAGAAATATTGTGCATATGTGTGTGTGTGTGTGTGTGTGTGTGTGTGTGTGTGTGTGTGTTGCAGATTGTAATACAAGCGAAATAGGTGAGAGAGAACTTAAAGTACATGATTAAAACATGAGAAAGAAAGGACACTTGAGAACTTGAGGTACCAAACATGGAATTTGGGGAAGATGATATAGAAAATGGTAGAGAACAAATGAAAGAGAGGAAGAAAGACAGTGAAAGAAGACGAGAGAGAGAGAGATGGATTCGATGGAAAAGAGATATAGAGAAATGGTATGCAGGGGTGGATATGAAGTCCGTATTTTGTTGCCTGGCTGCTGTGGTGTGTTACTCACATGAACTACTCTTCACCTTGTCATAGGCCATATGACATTTCTCTAGTTGAAGGCATCATTAGCTGCCAGTCTGTTCCCCGGCTGCCTGAGAGTGATGGACCCATTTGAATACCAGCACTCGCCAGCCCCCTGAGTGAGAAATAAATGAGATCAGCCACACGCTGCAGACTGCAGGTGTTGCCATAGCAACACCCACTCTCTGCTGTTCCCCGTGCCAACCCCACCCGTCTCTGAAAGAGCAGTCACACAGAGGTCATCGGCAGTGCTACACTGTTTCATTCACTCATACCACCCTAAGTGGCACACACTGGCATTTTATAGCCTCTATGAGATGTGCCTACATACAGGTCAAAGTGGAACACACCTCTCCTCCTCCATCACTAAGATGAGAGGATCTGATGGATTTGTTCATAACCTCTTCAAGCTTGAATCTGATAGTAAATAGCAATAGCATTACTAACAAATTCCCATTGAGATGAGCCCATCATTCTGCATTCTGTTTCTCACTCAAAAACCCCTTAGTCTCAGATGCGTACACTGTTTCCAGTAGATGAAAACAAAACTGAAAAAAGAGAAGAGAGAAATAAGCGATGAAAGAAGACTGGTGTGAATGAGAATAGATAACTGTTTAAAAAAATACAGACCATCTTACGTTCACTCTGACATCATGAGAGTAGTTGTGCACATCGGTAATAGGTGGCGAAAAGCAACAATCATTAACATTCAGTGTCATTTAGACCTACATTAAAATGGTGTGGTCGATAATCAAAAATTTAAGAAGAGGTAAAATTAACTTTGATTCATGTCAAAAGGGAGAACAGCCCCGCAGCAGTCCCTGGAGAGAGCGAGAGGGTTCTTTTTTGTGTTCTTTTCTCTCAACTCTGTCTGCCTCTCATTTTCACTCACATTCAATCAACTTTGGCTAGATGCTCTGAAACAAAACTCATGAGTTCAAAGAAGTCTCATATGCAAAGGCAATGTGGATGCTGGTATCCCCATTAGATTATTCCCCTGCTTGGAATTCATTCCTCCTGACATCATTAGAATAGCTCATCTGCATGGGCTGAAGACTACATTAGGCTTGCGGCGCTGTGTGTGAGGAGATGGTAATTAGTTCCCACTCTCCTCTGCGGGCGCTGGATGGATGACAAGCTCATCACATCTAAATGTACTGCGTGTGCTTGTGGAATGCTAAAACACTCTGAACACAGTCTCAGTATCTCCACATCACTCCATCTCCATGTTCTCCAGCCGTCACATTGATAATACTATGTCCATTTGTCAAAAGCCAGGACTGTGACTCTGTCCACTAGTTGCTCATAAGTGCCAAGCCTCTCACCTTGCTGGAGTCTGATTAATAACCAGAGGGAACACGTCTCCTGGTTGAAGTAATAATCAGTTTCAAGCCAATAACTAATTAGGTGATAGGACTGCTTTGTTGCCCAAAGAAGTTGTCAAAGTCATCAAACCAAATCAAATGCTTATAATCCCACTCTAAAATCGCCATACTTGCCTTGTGGTAAATTTCTTCTTGCTTTAATACCCTGATGTGAAATGCATAGTTCTGAATGATTGTTTTCCAAAGAAGCCATTCGATCGACTGCTGTAGAGTGTTTTTTTTTTCAAGAGAAAGAGGTGTTGCTACATCTTGAGTAAAATCCATATTAGACAAAGGCTGTTTGTAATGCTTAAATGGATGAATGGATGAATGTGTGCCTGCGTTTGCGTGTGTGCGCGCTTTGTTGTCATGACTAGCTCAAGTCAGATGTGCATTTTTGAAGTCTCTGCAACTTACTGTGCAAGTTGAACTGTGCAATATACCTTTTGTAGAGTATGCTACTAATCTGACACTTATCATATTTATGTTATGTTTTTGAACCTGATATTAAAATTTGTGATATAAAATTGGCCTTTCTTTAAGAAAAGTAACTCTTTGTGAGGAAACTATGCCCACTTCAGAGCATAGTTATATAGGCAGGGGTGGTATGGTGGCATAGTGGTGAAGCAGGTAGGTAGTGTTACTGTTGCACAAAGGGCCCCCAGTGTGATCCTGAGCTCAGGTCATTGTCTGTGTGGAGTTTCTTCCCACCTCTTAAAAATATGCCAGTAGGTGACTCTGGCTAAGATAAATTGCCCCTAAGGTATGAATGAGTGCATGAACGTGTGCATGGTGCCCTGGGATTGACTGGGGTACCATGCAGAGTGTATTCTTTCATCACACCCTGTTTCCAGGATAGACTCTGGATTTACCATGACCTTAACCAGGAAAAGCGGTTCCAGAAAGTGAGTTAGCTAGGTCACTTTTAAAGTTTAAAATGAGTGCTTTTTTGGGCGAAAAATAGTGAAAACCCGTTTACGATTTGATTCCCTATGTCCCTATGAACTTTGATGGGCTCTTTCCTGTTTTCTCTGATGCCTCAATGCTCTATGCAGTACAATAAAGGTGCAATTTTTGCTTAACACTCATCTAGTTACCAAAAGTCTGAGATAAAATGTGAATGGATCTTTGATTTCTGGGTATTTTTTATTTATTTTTTTATAGCTAGCAAAGACAGAAAGCTGCAGATCTTTTTTATTATGTGGAAAATACTGTATTTGCAACACTACTATCAGTACTAGCATTTTAAGATCATGTACAACAGAGGAATTAAGTACAAACATACCATTATTCTAAACAGTAAACACATACTTAGAAATACAAATAAACAATTTATATTCTGTGCATTTATACCATATTTACCATTAATGCTCAACTTTGTAGTACTATGTCATTTTTTTTCAATATTAATTTTTAATATGTACCTCCCGAAGTATAATGATGGTATGCAACCTTACGTGGCTTCTGGATCTGTTTCTATCTTAGGAGTACAACATATATGGCTGGTGGGTTGGTGAGCTGGATGGTTCTATTGGCATTGTACCCAAAGATTTCTTGCACCCTGCGTACATTATCTAAGCTGTTAAAATATATAAAGCCCCAGTTCTTAGGAATGGACCTCAAACAGTCTTCAAGCCTCACCAGAATCAGCAGAGAAGTATCACTGATGTTTACTACAACCCACAGAACAGAGGTCGCAACTTTACACAAAAGATTAGCAAGAAACAACATAGCTCATGCAGGTAAATGAAAAGTTTTAAATGAGTACAAAATGAATATGATGGACAACATTCTCCCAACAAAACAAAACCTGCAGGGGTTAATGCTGAATTCTGTGTCTGCTTAAAAAAACTGCTATAGTCAGAGAGAAGTGTGTAAAAGTGCCTCCGTCAATTTAGCTTATAAGCCTTTGTTGCATGATATATTTACCTGAGAGTATACCCGCACACTTGAAAAAAAAAAGGGGGGGGGGGGGGGGGGGGGGGGGATTTTTT
>JAOUWY010000078.1:17446200-17458580 GCA_025728095.1 Prietella phreatophila | reverse complement strand
TTCGTAAAAAATTAAACAAAAACACCCAAAACTGTATACGGCACCATAACGAAGACCAACTGTATGTTGATACGTGATATTTTGGAGTGACGTCGAACGTCTTGGCTAGGTGACGTAATGACGCGGGCTCTTAAATCTAATTCTGATCTAGAACATGTAAAACTAGAACATAATAGGAGTATTCTAAACACGACTCATGTAAACACCTTAAATCAGATTATTACCGTACTTAATTAAGGTGAGTAATTAGATCATTGCTGTCCATGTAAACGTAGTCACTTGACAGTTGCGGTAGAATATATTCGAAAGCGAAGATTTGAGGACCTCCAGATCACCATTCGATAAGTAGATTACACGCATGTAGCATCAGGGGGCGCCCGTGGGGTGTTTTAGTCATTTAGAAACAGTGTAATTAGTGAACCACTAGACGGCGCACCTGCGCGCACGGTAAAGTCTGTTGGTGACGTTACGCACAGGTTGTCGCTCCAGAGCTCGCGCGCTCCTACCTCAGTCTGTTTTCTCCTGCTGGCCGGACGAGCAGCACCGGCGCATTCAGCTGCACAGACGAAATGACGGCTGTTCTGAAACGAAGAGTCGACCGGATGTCATCCTTCACGAGACATCATATGTATTAGGTAAGGAGTTTGGAACAGCTTTGATGTGTGACACGCAGCCGACAGACAGTGAGTTTAGCACTGCAGTGTCCTTCAGTGACACTACAGGGTGTTCTAAAGACTGAAATATTTCAGATGGGAAATAAATCATCTACACAAGTCTCTTTGTGCAAACCGTTTCCGGTTCCTTTCTTCACGTGTACAAAGATAAAAACATAAGAAAACTTCCAGACCTGATGAAATCCAGGCTGCTCAACATTCTTCTTGAAGATTTCTTCAAATGTTTCTGTGCTTCAAAACGTCTGTATGATTCTTCGTATGGTTCTATGGTTTTGTAGGGTTCTAAGCAGAACTTTTAATTGTCCCCCCACAAGAGACAACCAATGGACCCTTAAGGCATCTAGATAGTTCACTTTTTGTTCCAAGAGTAAACGCATTGGTAAAACAGACCGTTCCAGGATCTTCACAGTGATGACAAGATCTGTGATCCGTTTACATTTAAAAACAGATCTGTGATCAGTTTACATTTAAAAACAGATCTGTGATCAGTTCACATTTAAAAACAGATCTGTGATCAGTTCACATTTAAAAACAGCCTATTCAGTGGGTCATGTGGACTAATCCCGCACCGTATTATTTCATAGACAGCTGTAAGTTGAGTATCTCTATAAGAAATCTCTTTTCAGTGAGCAGTCTTAAGAGGATTAGGCACAGTCGGCCGCTTTTTAAGTGACATAACATTTTAAATTCCTGGTCGATGCAAATATAGTTCGATTACACGATGCACCCAAAGTAGCTTTGTGTCACTCCATAGGCGATGCTACAAACTGCAGCCAGTATTTTATTCTAAACTGCTGAAATGCTAGCCGATCCTGGGATCACATTTTCTATGTATAACGTGTGGATTTTTATCCTGATGGCGTTCTTATTCTAGATAATGTGGATTAAATTTGTAACCCCTCTGTATTAGGTGTCTTTGACTGTAACCAGCTATTGTGTTTGCTTTTATTAGGTCCAACACTGTGCTTCTGGATTCATTTCCCTTCTGTCTGCCTTCAGGACCTTTGAAGTAGGTGCAAATGCCAAACACTTAAAGCGTAATAGTCAGGCCTGCTACGTCTCACAAGACAGTGAGAAAATCCGACTACAATGGGAAACCAGCTGACCGAGATTGCTCCCAACACACCGTTTTTGCCTAACTTTCACTCCCTCCATGTGGTGGTCATTGGGCTGGACTCTGCAGGCAAAACCTCCCTCCTTTACCGACTTAAATTGAGGGAGTTTGTGAAAACTATTCCAACCAAGGGCTTTAACATGGAGAAGATCAAAATGCCAGTGGGCAGTGGACGAGCCATTACGTTCCAAGTATGGGACGTGGGTGGTCAGGACAAACTGCGGCCACTGTGGAAGTCGTACACGCGCCGCACCGATGGCATGGTTTTCGTTGTGGACGCCACCGAAGCAGAGCGTATGGAGGAGGCTAAGGTGGAGCTTCATAAGATCACACGCATGTCAGAGAACCAAGGTGTGCCTGTGCTTGTACTAGCCAACAAGCAGGATCTTCCGGTTGCCCTGCCTGTTAGTGAGGTGGAGAAGGTTTTGGCTGTGCACGAACTGAGCGCTAACACCTTTCACCATGTGCAAGGCTGTAGTGCTGTGGATGGCCAAGGCCTTCAGCTGGGCCTAGAGAAACTGTATGAGATGATCCTTAAAAGAAAAAAGGTCGTGAGGCACAGCAAGAAAAAGAGATAAGCGGCTTAAGGACCCCCTTTAAGCACAGTTATCTTGAACCTCTACAGCGGCTTCTGCGTTATTGCAGGATTTTGCTCGGAACAAAGAAATCCTTCCAGATGGCTTTGGAGTCAAACTGGCTTTGACCTTTATCTATCACACAGTATTGAGCTGCTTTTTATATCTATAGACTGCTGTCAGTTGAAAAGGTTAATATCAACAGAATTGAAGCCCATGCCTTTGGTTAATATGTGTTTCCTGCAGTAAGGAAAGTGACTGAATTCAAGACCATGGCATGGCAAAACATTGATTTGCTTTTAGAGCCAACTTACAATATTATTTTTTCTTTCAGTGCTGATATAAAAATGGCCATATTAATATTTGTATTAAAGTACGTGCAGAATTAATGTTTGACACGGAATCTGTTCACACTTCTAGTGAAGTTTTGGTTCCAAACCTGATTGTTTTTGCATTCTGTAAATAGTTTTTTGTAATGAATAAATTCTAGATTACTTTGACACATGTGCATAGAAGAAATATTTCTCCTTGCAACACTACAATTATTTATTAAGTCATGCAGAAATGACTGTATGACACTCTGGGAAAACCAGTTTCACTTTGTGCCACTAAAAATATGGACTGGGCTTCTGGTTTGAAGATAAGCCAGTGAGATCTGACTTGTCTTTACATGTACATATTTATAATCAATAGACCTTTGATGTGCAGAGGTATCAGTTGTTGGACAGTACCTTTGGCTAGGAACTTCACCCTATTTGTAATATCTAATAGATTAAGCCTAAATGCAATTGCATTTCTAAGTGGAGTAACATTACAAAAATAGCAGTTGTCCCAAATTTATTTATTTATAGACACAGTGCTTGTGATGATGTCACTACTGGCCTGTAAGTGTGTTACAAAAATGCTCAAAGGATGTTTAGTGTCACCTTATGCCTGACTGAAGACATTGTAAGGCTAAAAGCAATATTTTTTTTTATACTAAATGTATTAGATGACAATAAAACAAGTACATTAACTCAGTTAAAGATTTTTTAAATGAAGTTAGCACTGTCTTAACAAAAAAAAAAACGTTTAAAATATTTGTGTTATATTCATTCACGGACCTAAATAAAGTGAAAGTATGAAAGAACAGCAGGTGAATATTTTTTAATTAGGTAAGATATTACTGTCTTCCAAAGACCACCACAGTTTGAGCAAATGGTGTGAGGCCCAACCCCCACCAGAGCATGGACAGACAAATCCATTTATTTTACTTCCAAGTGAAGCAGCTGCGTCAGGCCTGATTGGATTAATTAGTAATCTGGTTTTGGGCTAAACCAAACCGCAGTGGGGAAATAAAGCAAGATTGATTTATTGAAGCAGGGCTTTGGTATATTTGATGGGGCGATGTTAAGGGACATCTTGGACCATTTAGCAGATTATATGTAATTTACCATCTGGATTACTTTATTTCACATCTAAAAATAATTACAAATACATTTTTAAATTGCTCTTTGTAATCAAATACTTCTGGGTCATACATATATACTGTACATTATCGTCCCTCTCATTGATAGTTCATTTCAAATACATGCCTTGTGTACAGGGTATAGAATTTACAGAGTTTCTTATATACTCTGTTTTAAAGAAATCTTTAAATACAGCTGAGAACAGTTTTTGCCATCACAGCACCACATCCATCAAAAGGCAGTCCTAATCAGCCTCGGTGAAAGAAACACTGCCATCTATTGCTAATGATTCTATTGATCACTGCAATATTTCCTCAACCGTTATCATTAATAATGCTCTTACGTCACTGTGACTTCTGGCTGTTCGTGGAATTTCAGAGGAGAAGGCAGCTGAAACCAACAAATGGTTCAAACGTAGGAACAATGGCATTTCACCAAACGAGTTCTCTCACCCAACAATGTTATCTGAAGAATGTATGATAGGAGGCACGGCACCCTGCCGTGCTGCCCAATTAAGAACCACGCTACTGTGATGTTGAAAACTATCCAAAATGATCCTTCCTGTTGATTCTGGAAACGAAATTATTGGTCAGAAATTTGTCATAAAAACACAATAGGCATAAACATAGTTATGAAAGGTCTGAAATATTATCATACACATACACTGTAACCATTTCAGTTTAGTCATAGCCATAAAAGTTCTATAACAGAGGCACTTTAAAACAGCTAACGATTCCTCGGGTCAGTCAAGCAAGTTATGTATGATGTAACATTGATATGGAATTGCTGGTAAAATTGTGTCATACTTTGTGTAAATCTAAAGACACCTGAGGACTATTTTCTCAGCAACATGGAATACCTGGAAAGCTGACTATCAGGAACCTTGGGTAAACATTTTCCAGATGCTTTCACCATGGAATTTTAACAGCAGAGCTGATAACTTTGACTAATTGCTGTACAGAGGGAATTGAAATGCTATCAAACTTTGACCTCACTGTGATACCAGAAAGGGGGGGATAATGGCACGGATGATAATTATATGTGAACGGTGGATGCCCATCTCTGGTGCAGTGTGTAGTGTTGACCATCACAGCTCCATGCTCGCTGGTTCAATCCTGAATTCGTGCTACTATTCATGTGGAATATCACATGTTCTCTCTGTATCAGTCTGGGTCTCCTCTGGGTTCTAGACTTTCCTCCTACTTCCCAAAAACATGGTGATTGGTGGACTGCTTGCTCTAAATTTCAACCGTCCCATCCAGGGTCAATTTCTGCCTCATGCCTTGTGTTCCTGGAATAGGCTCCAGCACCACCCCAACCCTGACCAAGATAAAGTGTTCCCCGAAGATACTTGAGTGAATGTTTAACATCTTCTCAAGTATTATATGTTGGTGGAATTAGCGGGCATGATCTTGATGGATAGAATAAAACGAGAGGCAGAGCCTAAGAGATTAAGAAGGATTAAGAGAGTTCGTCCTTAAAACCGAGCCATGTGGAAGATGGAGTGTTCCCCTACTATTCCAGTCCTTCTATTATTTTATTTCACTACTGCTATATAGTTAAAAACTTAATATTATAACAATGTCCTTAAGGCCTTCCTCACTGCTCCTAAGCCTGTGTATTCAATTCAGATGGAAATATAATCGTAATTTCCATTTCCACTTATGCAAAAACTTTACCTGTTCAAAACTGATTAGTATGTTCATCTGTAAAGACTTTATTATGGATGTATTATATTAAAGAACAAAGGCATTCAAAGCTGAAATCCTGGCTTCACTCAGACTACAACCTCCCAAACTGAGTACATGGGTAATAACAGAGCTTCCCATCTGCAGAAAGGCTATGCAAATAGAATCAGCCTGTTACCAAGGGTGACCTCTAAGCTGTCCAAGAGCTGTTAATTGTCTTTGTGGTTATTTGTATAGAGGGGGACACAGTACATTGCATAGCAGTACTGAAAGCTGCATCATGCCTATTGAGGTCTTGCAAGGTAAAGTTATTGTTATAATAAGCTGCATTGCCATGTGTGGGATTCGTATTGAGAAATATACCTTTAAATGCTGAAGGCCTCACATGATCTGCTAAAAGTGGATGCCAGTGGGCTTATGGCTCTGCTGTTGATGTCACATGGCAGAGTCTTGTCTACCCAGCATTGTTTTCCTAAAAGCCATAAAGCTGCTACCGTAGCTGAAATGTTTGCTGGTCTGGGTACTGGGGAAATAACAGAGAAGGGCAATCAGTGTGAATCCTAGAGCCAGATACGGAAGGACATAAATCTGTCTGCTTATTTGGCTTTACAGAGCAACACCTGCGCTGCACACTCACTCTCCCTGAAGGCCAAGGATCACAGCATGATTCAGAATTGCTATGTGAGCCAGCCCTTTGCAATGCACCAGTTGTGAATAGGGAACTTTAATCATGGGATAGAGCTCGAGAGTGTTTGCTGTATAATTTTTGTGACTAAAAGGAGATGCTTACAGTATTTGAATCCAAGACACACAGGGTGCGGCAGTGAGTTTGTTTATTCTTGTTGGATGTCAGAGATTACTACATTTAACCCAGTCATTGTCATTGAAATTGTTTGGTGGGCATTGCAAGCAATTTGCTTTCTGTATAGAAAAAAGCCTCCAAATGTTTATTAAGTACCAAATCAATTAATGGACATACAGAACCAGTACCCAGCCCTGATTTTACAGAAGATTTTTTTTTAAGGCAAACCGCATAGGCTCCCTGAATAAGATACTAGTTGCATCCACCAACAACAGCATGTTATTGTACAATATCAATAGGCTGTGCACTGGGGCTAATGTATCTTAGAATGAAACTTAGAATGATTGTTAGCCTCTGAGGCTGCTTTTTGTGCTTTGTGTCCAAACAAACATAACACTGACACTCCCACATTCCAGGATGCCCACTGTAGGGGGCAAATCTGAATATCATTGAACAAATCACACACAGATTTGGCCCTCACATGGGATTGCCAATGCTGTTCAGACTTACGACAAGACCAGGCCATGGAGATGGATGAAGACGAGTGAATGACTACACAACAATTCCCATAGCTACAACATAATTCCCATGATTTCTGTTGCCAGATCTTCTAATAACAAGACATTTGGTACATATACAGTAGTTGTTCTGAATTTGCATAATCTTTGAACCACAGTTGACATTGTTTGTGTCTGTCTTTGTGTTGCATTGCACATCAAGGTCCTTTCTGATGAGCCCAGGCAGGAGAATGTTATGTGGTTGCACATTTATGTGATTTCATCTGCAGTCTTTCTCTCAGTGTTGCACTATAGTTAACATTTTGTTACTGTTATCAAGCAGAAGGCGCCATGGCTATGAAATAAAAAAAAAAATTAAAAATGACCACTTTAACTGCTTCAGTTTTGAGTATTACTTAAGAACACAGTTTGTGATGAACATTAAGCTTAAATTCTTATCAAGCTTCCATGTAAATAAAGGCTCTTAAGAGTCTGCATTTTCATTAGTATTGCTTCAGGAGAAATAGAATGGTGTCTGTAAAAAGCATTTAATTAAGGCAATGAGAACCATTTGATTTTAGCTGCGGGCCATAAAAACTGAGAACCTTCTGACTCAGCTGATCTTCAGGAGTCTTAATGAATTAACCTCATTAGGGGTTAGTGTAGCTTTCCGCTCTCCCTATGCAGATAAGCAGTGCTCTATGACAATACCTTCGTAAAATGATCAAATCAAATGTATGGTTTATTATCGTGAACTATACTGGTGCCTACTATAAGTATTCCATAATACGATTTAGCCATCAGTTAGTTACAGCTGATGGTGAAATGTGTGTTTAGCTTGGTAGGAATCTATCTGTATTTTTTTTTTAGGTTAGAAGAATCTGTTACTCCATGGACCCACACTCAGCCCACGTCTCTTTCTGGTCAGCAGTTGTAATGTAGGTGGGATCTCTCTCACTCCTCCGCATTGCTCTTTGTAAAACGCGCCATGTTGAAGAATATGCCTCTGTGGGAGAGCGAAACACTTCTCTATCCTTGGCAGGCCATCCCCTCCGCCCATGCAGTGTGTTCCCTAAGTTTACAAGCTTACTGTACACTGTATTAAATCTGCCTTCATTACTCAACCATCCACAGGGAATGATATGTAATACCATGGGAAGACAGTGTGTAATGCGAGTGTGAATCCAAGCCCATATGAGTGTGGGAGTTCACGTTGCTTATTTGCATATCATCATTTATAAAGATGTATATTTACAAGGAACATTATGAACATTAACCTGTCATCAAAACACCCTCTCATAACACTCATCCTGTTGCATCATCTAGCAATCTGTATTATAGAAATCTTGGAGTAGTTTATACATCAGATAAAGCACAGAAAGGAGCTGTATCTTTGTAGTCCTGAATTTATTTCCATTGGCAATCAGGCACTGACTGACAATATTAACAGCAAAATATACGAGATTTCTATTCAAGTGTCTTCCTTCCTGACCTCTCAATGAAGCAGTTTTTTCTAAGCTCCATTTTTCACAGTCTTCACACCCTTTCCTTTTTAAAACCTAACATTTTCACAATAGCAGTTGGCAGGCTCACCAGGTGAGTGTTCAGGAAGCTGTTAATCATGTGCTGTGGAGCATGTGGCGGGGAAAGATTTTTGCCACGGCTCTGAATGGACACCTCCAGCACAGTGATGTGCTGTCCTTTCCTGGGTTTTTGTAGCCTTTATTTACTGGTATCAATTCAAGTTGCCCTGTTGATGTGCCTTTTACTAGATTTACAGAGGCAGTCATCTGCTTTGATTCTTGCCTGAGAGATGGCACCACCCTTTGAGTTCAAAGCCTCTCATTGAACATGACTGGCTCAGCTGTGGGCAGTTATTACTAAAGTTCCTTAAATGTAGTCCACTTTGAACAACAAAGCATTACATTCAGTTCACATTTCCTTAACCCCAAAGATGGCAAATGTACAAAGAGCAGCCATGCATAGATCATGGCAGGTTCTTTTCCATTTCTTCATTACTTGGTCCTAATGCTGTCTATTAGACACACTATTAGGCACACTCTATTCTGCTGCTGTTCATTACCATTTTTGGGGGCAGCACCTTCCTCAAGAACTCAAGTGTTATTCATGACTCACATAATTGTATTATTCTGTGAGTAGCTCCAGGGTTTGTTTTAAGTGGGGTAGCATCTGTAGGTTTATTGTGCATCATATTTAATCTGGATGTTCATGAGGCCCTCGATATCAAGGTGAACATTCTCTATAGAGCATCAAAAGCGTCTAAATTCTCAGGAAGAGCAACATGCAAACTTAGAAACACCACTACGGATGCTAGACGGGCATCCAATATAATATGTAATCCAGCCCAGACTGTGCATATGGGTGATTTACTTTTACTTTTGAGATTTTTATGTACATGTACCCTTGAGAGGAACAGAATAAGAACACAAATATTTTTTTGCCTTTCTATAAATATATAAACTGATGGAAAACTAATAAGATATGAGAACATGAAAGTTCATTTGAGGTCTCAAAAATACTAGTAACTTGAATTAGTAAATACCTCATTAGTATTAAATTCTCTGGATTTGGGATCTTTTCCCATTCTTTCTGTGTAATCACGTCAGAGATTTATGTCTGAGTGACTAAATGGGACTGAATAATAAGAGGCTTCATGTCTTTTACTTACTCAAATAGGAGTAAGAAACAAGATATACACCATACGGCCAAAAGTTTGTGGACACTTGACCATCACATCCGTACAGTATGTGCTTTCTGAGCATCCCATTCAAGTTTTAGTACTCTTTTCCTTTAGATTTTGGAATGTAGCTGTGGGAATTTGCCCACAAGATCATTCAAGCTAATCACAAAGGTGTTCAGCGAGGTTGAGTTCAAGGATCTGTTCAGGCCACTCAAATTCTTCCACTCCAGCCTTGGCAAACCATGTCTACATGGACCTAACTTTGTGCACAGGGGCATTGTCAGGTTGGAACAGGTTTGGACCTCTTAGTTCTAGTGATGGAAAAATTGGTAACCCTCCAGCATACAAGACATCCTTTACAATTGTGAGCTTCCAAAAGTTTGGGGAAGGCCCACGTATGGATGTGATGGTCAGGTGTCCACAAACCTTTGGCCATATACAGTAGTGTACATTTGGGGGAGAATAAAAGGGGGAGCCAAAATACTTGACTGATGAATCTGACAGACAAAATGCAGTGTGGTACAATAAAGCTTATGGAAGGCAAATCCTCTGTGATTTTCTGATTTTACAGCTAAACCCACTAAAACAGGAGTGTCTAGTCTTATACACACAGGGCTGGTATAGGTGCAGGTTTTCATTCCTATCAAGCAGGAGCCACACCTGATTCTACCAGTTTAATCAGTTTATTTTGGCTTTCAGTAGAGCAGGTGTGACTTCTGCTTAGTTGGATTGAAAACCTGCATATATTTATTGTAATAGCACTTATATATTAATTACAATAACTGTTATTTCAGAGTAATTTATTACTTAGTCTGTATCATAGGCACAATTATATTAGCTTGGCTAATTGTGCCTTTTCAAACTGATATAAAGGGGGTTTTGAAGCTGGAACTTGTGACATCTGTGACTTGACAACCATTTTCACATTGAACCCTCTTACAGATAAAGTAATAACAGATAGCAAAGGTATGTTACCCACCCATTTGTTCCTGTCATAATTGTTTTGACATGCTTTAAAATACATTTTAATGTCAAAGCAGAACACTGTGTGTGTATACTACATATCCTGCATGCCAGTGCACCTTCAGAGAAATGCAGGATAACTAAAGAACCATGATGAGGATGTGTACACCATCATTGTTTCTGTGTATATGTGTGCAGTGTAAATGACTTACAGTGTCATTCTGCCTATATCTGCAGAGTAAGCTGTGCCTCGGGGCCACTATTCCTCTCTTAACGCCTTTTCCCTTATTATATCTGCATCAAATAACCCAGGAAAGAGTGTACACAGCAGTGAATGCCTAAATTTCACAAATATGCAATATGGTTTCTAGATGAATGCTGCAACCTTTTTTAAAATGGAATAGAGAGAAAGTACTTTATAGAATGTGTGTGTACTGTGGCAGCTGCAGACTGAGAGGAAGCAGGTTGGACTGGCAGGTAACTCTTGATAATTCCCACCTGTGTCTTATGACTGCCAGCCTACTTATGTGTGTTAACCCAGAACCTTAACCTGGAACATAGCAATGGTCCCTTTTGTGTTGCATTTCCTTTCGTTCTTTTTGTTCTCTTTATTTGTGTTTTTGAAAGTGCACTGAAAAGTAAATAATACTTCTGCTGAAATTCTGCCCCTGTCTCCCGGGATTTGACACCACTGTAGAACCTGGTGTATATGGGTAGTCAAGAGGCAGGCTTTTATGTCTCAGCAGCTATTGAGTGCATTTTCAAAAACTCCACAAGCTAATGGAAATGCAACCCATTTAGGTCATCACTAGCTTGTGGCTTTCGCCTCATTCCAGTTTAAGATCACGCTCTGTGTGTTTAGAACATGCTCTGCCAGCTATGCCCATATCTCTTTCTCTGCCTTACAGCAGTCACTGTAAGCACAAAGAAACACACATAAGTAGGCTTATTGTAATAAGTTTTCTCAGGTGAGAAACAGCCTGCCGGTTCAAGCCGCCTTGTCACTGTCTGCAGCTTGACCATACCACATTGCATATTTGGTTCTGAGTAAATTAACTTAATAGTGAATGAAAGGTCTCAAGTGATTAAAATGATTAAACCAATACAAATATATAAAATTAAATATAGGGCATAACATATATTTAAACCAATATTTTTTATGGAAAATGCTGATACATAAACATAACCTTGTTAAACTCAGTGATACTTCTGCACAGGACTTGATGGTTATCTTCTGAGAATAGACTGATTGATATTGAAGTATCAATCATTTCAATCCTGATGTATCTTTTTAAAAGTCAATCCTAATATAATAAACTTTGTGCTTATTTTGTAAACAGAATGTGAAAATAAAATGTAGAATGCAATGTTGATGTGCAGGACAGGGACTACTGCTTCTTCCACCAACTCCTCCTGCCTACCGGTCCACATACACGTTTCTCTTACTGTCCTTGTGAGGACCTTCAGTTACCAAAAGATACAGTCAAACTGTCAGCTATTCCTATCCTTTAGGGGACATTTGGTCCCCACTATGATAAAAAAACAAACAAAACAAAAAAACATGCCTACAAACACAGTCAGATGCAAATGCAGAACGAATGAGAAAGTGATTACATTTTCTACCGGCCACTTTAATAAGAACACCTGTACATATACTAATTTGTGCAGCCAATCATGTGACAGCAGCGAATGCATAAAATGCAGATACAGGTCAAAAACTCCAGTTAATGTTCCCATCAAACATCAGAATGAGGAAAAAAAATGTGATCGCTGTGACTTTAACTGTATTTAACTCCATTTTGCCAAAGAGCTCAATTTTGGTCACATCTGACCACCAGAGGACAACTAGGTGAAAGTGTTGTGGTCAGATGAGACCAAAATGGAGCTCTTTGGCATCAACTCAACTCGCCGTGTTTGG